>VYXC01008466.1:1158703-1254590 GCA_013397175.1 Platysteira castanea | reverse complement strand
TTTTTTTTTTTTTTTTTTTTTTGAGTAAACTGCTTGTTGTCATGCAAATGTGGAAATAATGAGGTTAATATGTGGGTCAGATTCAACGCTGAAGAGGAAAGCCATATACATTTCCTGACAGTATAAATTCCCAGGACCTTTGGACAGCTGGCTGGAGCGTGGCAGCAGCCCACCACAAAGAGAAATGAGGACAGGAATAAAGAGAGCAGTGACAAGGTCTGGGCACTGCTGTCTCCCCTGGGAGCAGTTTTGGGTTCCCTGTGCACAAATGCTGGTGGCAGGGAGCTGGGGTACAGCTTGAAGGTGTGGGGGTTAGGCTGAGTCTCCCAGGCTGTGGAGACCAAAAAACTGAGGCAAAAGGAAGGCATGACTCCTGTCTACATGAAGGTTTTGTTATGCAGGAAGCCTGAGGTGTGAGAAGACAGGACTACATTTTCTGTGTGCCATTTTTCTGTAAGTTTTGAAGAAACTCACCACAGGTAACTGGATTGTTAAAAAGAATCACACATCAAACAGACAAGACACAACTGGATTTGTCCCTCTGTGTATTTTCTTCTACGTTGAAGTAGAACAAATCCTGTGACAACAAAATTTTTCAGCCTCCAAAAATTTCAGCACAAATTATTTAGGTCAGTATTTCAAGCCTTGTCTTCTCAAATGTAGTCCTGATTTGTAAGACAGATAGACAGAAGGGCCTGGGATTTCATCATGCTAATGAATATTTTTAAATTTTTAATTATTTTAATTATTTTTAAGAGGTTATTTATTAAGTTTTTGTCAATAGACCTTGTTTGCCTTACTGTTGCAATGAAGCCTGCTTTTTCCTTCACTGAACTTCATGAAGAAATGTAATTTTCTATGTATTTCTATACTTCGCGTTATGCTAGAAATCAGTTTCCAACCTTTTCTTCCAAGTTTCACGAAGGCTTAGACACGTTAATACTGTGAAAATTGCCAGATGGTGTTTTTGCAGGTACTATTTACAAGTCCCATTTAAATGTCAGTATACTCAGACCTCAAAGAAATAATTATTTTAATTGGGTTGCACCTGTTTTTAAAAGCCATGTTGAGTTTCAAAAACATAGCAAAGCCACTGAAATTCTCTCTTTAACTCATTCAGTCCAAATGCTCCTCTAAGAATATGTGTAAGGACCATCATGACTAAAGACAGACTGAAGCAAGTGAACAAATGTTTTCCCGGAGCTGGGCCTGTTCTCCTCTAATCAAATCCCTTTTAGGGCTTGTGTTGTGACTGCATCCCACAACCCCCCAAACAAGCTCCCAGAGTATGTTGCAACGTAAATTATAACGTGACTAATTATGAGAAACTTGCCTTTAAATTTTGTATTTGCTTTTAAATGGATGTTTGCCAAAATTGGTAACGGTTGTAAAATGGGTATATGAGAGCCAGGAATCTTCCAAATAGGCATGTTCATATGTACACTGAGATAAACCCAGAGCAGTTGAAAATGTGAGGTTTTGTCAGTTATGATTCTAAACCACGTTTCAATTATTACTGAAGAAAAACCAACAAAACAATGGTGTGCCACAAATAGGACTTTTGGATAAACTTTCGGCATCCAGGATTACATAATTTAGCCTCTAATTTCCAGCATCTGCTTTAGATTATGAGCAGAGATATTCAGTGCTAATTATTTTGAGGTTTAGCAGCCATGCAAAACGTATCTGTGATTCTTGGTAATTGCATGGCTCCTAGCCTTCAACTTCTGAGCTGTTTGTAACCACAAGACATTTAGTTGACTCTTGGTGCTTTATTAAGTTTAAAGCATGTGCAGATTTGAGACAATCTTCTGATTTTCCTCCCAATTTCCTTCAATTGTATTGTTGTACAGTTTGCATTACTTTATCCAACAGTGGGAGAACTTTTCGTGCTGGTGACCTGAATGAAAACCATCCTCAGAGAACTCTCTGTGAAGTTGACATTGAGAAAAACAACTGCACACAAGAAAAAGAGCAGAAACTTCTTAATAAGCACCTTACTAATAATTTTTATACCTCTTCCAAAGCTCAATACCCATTTCTCAGAGGGAGCAGGACTCAGTATTGTTGCCTGCCCACTGCTTTTTTCCACTTCAAAATTCTGAGTTTGATCCACCCCACTCCTTTGCAAAGGCTGGCTCTCAGGCACTCCCACAGCTCATCAGACCTGTTGGCAAAAATGACAATGGTAACTACAAGGGCACAATGAACTTGGTGTCAGTGATAGCATTTATCAAAGACTGGAGGCCAGGTGAAACAAGTTATACGGCTTTTTGCCAGTTGCAAACGTAAGCTTTTGTACGACTAACTCCATATGTATGAACGTGGAACTAAACAGCAAAATGATTCCCTTCCTGGGTCTCAGCCAGAGCAGAGACAATATGTGATCAGTATGGTCAGTGCAAAAAGTGGCAGTAGGAAGGAAAAGTAGCAAAGTTCCTGGACATGTCAGAACAACCTCCTTTAGCAAGTACTTCTCAAAGCAGAGAGGTGTTGCTCTGTGTGAAGTATTGAGGTGAATGCCTGGTGAAGCATTGAGGAGCAGACCCTTGTGTTCACACTCATGTTCAGCGACATACCTTGTCTCTAGTGATCATCTTCATATAGAAACTGCAGATACAAACTTGTAAATCCTGTTTCTCTGAGCTAGTCCTTGAACACGGAAGCGTTCTCACAACAGAAGCATTCTTGTTCACAAGAAGTCATATCCTTGTCCCCAGTATGGCTGGTGATGAAAGAAGCTATTTAGGACTTTCCCTGCAGTTGAAGTGTTGTGGAAAATGGATTCAAATTCTGATTTCCATCTGACCTTGGGAACTGTGCATAGTTTAGCATCACCACCTTTAAAATCATCAGAGATGGGTATGACAGAGTCATACTCCAGGTCAACAGTCCCAATAGCTGAGGGCTCAAAGCTCCTCTGTGGAGAACAATGTAAACCACACTGTGTGAAGGGAAAAGTAGTTCTATGGAGCAAAGCTTCTTCTGGGTGAAGTAGTCTGTGGTGCTCAAATACAAGCATCATCACAAATGAAGAAACTGTAGCTAGAGACAGAAATACCAGAAATAAGAAGTATAATACTATGTCATATTTATGATATTCAATAGAATATTATGACTCCTTGCAGGAAATCATAGATCTTCAGCATGGTTACAAAATAAAAAGATAAAATATTTTAACTCAACTGAAAGCCCATATCTATCTATCTATCTATCTATCTATCTCTATATCTATTTTTTTTTTTAAATATCCATCCTTGCTGATTAAGACTGTGTTTTCCTCTTACACATAGCAAAATCAGAGGGGAAGTATAAATACATGTCATGGAGCTGTGATTGTTTCTAATTCATTGGACAGGCTGGCTGTCAGCAAGATAAATGAATCATCCATAGATAACTCATATTGTCATATTTATGTGAGTGGGATTGAAAAAAGAAAAGAAGTCAATAAAAATTAAATTGAAAAGGAAAATATTGCTGCAGGACAGTTTTCCAAATGCATGTGACAAGTGAAAATGAGATGTGATAAGTGAAATGTGAAGTCTTTTAGCTTTTTTAAACTCTTGTTCATATGTTTTAATATTTCGTTGTTTATATGCCAAACACTGGCTCAGCATATGGAGTCATGAGTTTTATCTGTTTCTTATTTAGACATGAGATGAGATGGGTGACACGGGTACAAAATGGGTAGATTTTCCAAATAACTTTTACTAGCACTAGTAGCAATGGAGAAACAAGTTCAAATTGAAGCAAGACACAGTCAGCAATTCATTTAGGTATTTACACCAGGCATTCTGGGAAAAAAGAATCCCATCTCCTCAAGAGAATAGATTATATTTAGCAAGTGGGGAGGAGAACCAGAGATGATTAAAGTATCAGACTGAGAGAGGCTGGGGAGAGAAGTGATGAACCAACCTGATCAGAAGGCAATAAAGTTCCCATGCTTGAGCAACAGAAAATATCCCAACTTCCCTTTCCCTCCAGTGACATGAAAGAAACATAGACAAGCCTTGTGCATTGCCACATGGGATGTACTATGTGTGTCAAACCTCTTTGACCAGTTTTCCTCTTTCTATTCTTAGCAATTTTGTTCTAACACCAAAGTAGAATGCTAGTCTGAGGGGCTTGAGATCTTACAGCCGCAAAAGAAATGTTAATCAGATATTAGAAAATAATATCTCCTGCTTTGTACTTTGCTGAGTGGATAATTGTGCTGAAGACTCAGGATCTAAGAAGTCTGAAGTGTGGGAAGGGTGAGGTGCTCTATAGACATGGGAAATGGTGAACAAGCTCCAAATGCCCATCACTCATGTAAGCACCTCTATAGCCCAGTAGCCACCTAATCAATGGTGCTGAGGCCAGAGGAAGCAGCAGGGAGGGTGTTACATTATATTACAGCCCATCGCACACGAGCTGTGGAAGAGAGGGTGTAGAAAGTCTGAACACAAAATCCACCAGTCAATGAGAGAACTTTAAACCACCCTGAGACCAACATCCCTTTGTGTGGATGAATCAGAAAATAACAGAATTACTGGGGGGGAAGGATGTGGTGTGTGTGTGTGTGTTTGGGGTGTGTTATTTCTAGTGGGTAGCCTTCCAAATCATCAATATAATGCTGAATTAACTTGTTTCAAAACCATATATCTTCATCTAAAGAGTGCTGTCTGTTCTGAAAATAAGAGGCCTGACTGATCCCTTTGGTATCTCAATGAGTCAAGGACACTGCCAGCAAGATCCACAGAATTTCTTTAGTGCAGAACAAGTGAGTGACAGACTGCATTCTGGGTGCATCCCGGGAGATGAGCATGTGACCCATAGCTGAGTCTTATTCTGTAATGGTAAAAGGCTTTTTGAAATCCATTTACGTCTATTAGACGTAAATTGTGCACTCATTCATTTTTCCCAAAATAAATATCCTGGACTTAATGGAGTGTAGTGTCCTTTCACTACCAGCACCCAAGAACTCAAATTATGCATTATTAAGCTATTAAACTGAACTGAACAAGGAGAAGTGGCACTTACTGGCAAGACCACTGTTTTAAAATGCTTGGTGATAAGCTATGGGAACATTAGCAAGCTGTTATAAAAGTGCCCTCTCCAACCAGCTGCTGTAATTCTGTTTTCTCCAACAGTTAGAACATATTTATGAGCACATCTTATGCACACACATATCAATGCAGAGGAAGGCACATGAAAGGCTCTACCTGTGCTGTCTCACACAGAGCTGGCAGGGGATTTCAGCAAGGCAGCTCACTCCTGAGCATGATGCAAGCTGGTTCCTGCAGCGTTTCTCTCATAAAGACAGTGTTCCCTCTAAGTAGTCTCTAAGATGCGCTCTGAAATCAGAGACCTTCACAGACTGCCGGATGTAAAGCAAAAAACCTTCCTTAACCCCCAGACAGCTGGTGGCATATTCTGATGACAAATCAGTCATCACCTGAGCTTTCCTGTATTTATTGTTCTATTTGCTAGGCAGGGAATATGGAAAGGGGAAAAATTGGATATTGTAACAGATATTGTTACACTCTTGTTAGGTGATACGATCCATAAACTTGAGATTTTCAAATAAAATCAGGTGGCAACACTTCAAAGGGCTTCAGGGATGTGCAAATATCACAAACGCTTCACCTGCTTGAAAAATCGAGCAAAAACTAAGATATTGTTGAATTCAGTGCTAAGCTATTCAGTCACTTGCTCTATGCCTCTTCCTTTGGTTGCTGCTGAAGATCCACAACCAATCTCCTGGATCTTTGCTTCACACCAGACTTATGGCAAAGCAGTGCCTTCATTGCTTTGTCTGCGATCCTGACACCCATTATTACAAATTTCATTTATTTTATCACTCTTTCTATTTTTATTCTCTGACACCACTTTTGTAGATGACAAACTTGAGTTATGACTGAGTTGCCTCCTTACTCTTTCCCTAGCACATGCATTAAAACCACGTGTTGGGATCTGCTTGCTCTAAACTGCAACAGTATGGAGTGAAAAGAGCAAATAAAAATGTTAATTAATTTTGCAGAGCTGATGGTGGAGCTAAGCCAGAGCTACTACCCCTCTCTACTTTTAGCAGGAGTTTTATCATCAATGTGCCCAAGAAGAGAATACATTTTCCTGAAAGGGTATAATAAAATATAACTTTATACCATACCACATAAAGTTGTAAGGAGTTCACAATGGCTGTGCTGATTCCATCAATAAGTAGTTAGAGATATATGACTGCAAATAATGTTTTTCCTCTCAGGGATGAGCTCAGCACCCGTTTTATGAAACACTGATATGGGCCATTACAACGCAGCACAATGAACTAAGGCAAAATCCATTCACCTGCCGGCTTGAAGAAAAAGCACCGAAGCCTTTCATGCATCATCGTGCAAGGAACTGGCCAGAGCTACAGTTTCCAAAGCATCAGCCCTAAGATTTGACACCTGAATCTCTGCCACATCCTTTAAATATGAGTAGTCTGATCACACATTTGCTGAGCACTTATGGTCACTTTGCCACCCTTGAAATGAAAATGCTTTCACCCACATTTATTCATGTATGTGGTCAGCACATCTGGGTGTATGTCTGAGGCTTCAGGGATTTGGTTGGTTGGTGCCATTCCAGGATAGGGTAGGGATGCTGGCTTGTGAGGGGAGTATCAAGTAGAAGACCCAGCTGGGCTTCTCAACTTGTTCCAGCAGCCTTTTTTTCATTCTTTCCAAACACAGACTCATGAAATAAATTTGATATATTTCAAAGCAGAAACTCATGATAATCATAGCCAGAGTATCACATAATAATGGAAATTATATATGGTCATTTCAGAATGGAACAAGGCTAAATGCAAATTCACTTACTGAGGAATGTGGATTTATTGTTCCATATTATCAGCCATTAACATTAGGAAAGGAGAAACCCTCTCCTACAGTCAAAACATACAGATATTCAAGTGAACTTTATATTTAATAGTTAGTCCAGCTGGAGGCAAGCAGGCATTTACTTTTAGATTGCAAATAATTCTGGGACATTATAAAATGATGTACATTTTTGTTGAATACTTTGGACAAATAAGTACACTGTATTATTTATTGAGGTAATAAATTCCTCAAACCCACTCACAGAGTTCTGATTAATTGATGATGGACAAAGTGCTTAGTGTCATAGATGTTTGAAAATAATGAACAGAAGAAGAAAGCTGTGTGTCATAAACTCTCCTGAAAAGCATTTAAATTCATAGGAATTAGATGTTCAGAATCGGTTTATTATAAATAAGCTCTTTCACCTTCTGTGTATTTTTGTTCATTCTTTCCGAAGCCTGCTTTGGTCCTCACTTGGAGGGATGTAGGAGGCAAATATATCCAAAGGTTAGTGGCATTAGAGAAGTGGTTTTTTTGAGATAGCCTGTAAAAATGAGAGAATGATGCCATAATTAGGTGCATTTTCAATCATGTTAAAATAAGTTTTCATCTTTTCTGTGGGATAGTAATTTACCCCTTCATTTTTAACTCTTTCCTTTTATAGGTATTTCTGTGCTCTTAAGTTTCTGATTTTCTCCAGTTCATTTAGGTCCCTACAATGTGTATAATGGACATTTAGTTTCACACTCTGAGGAGTATTTTTCTCTGCTCTTTAAGACTAGAAGTTTACATGGACTGATTAACAATGTATCTTTTGCTTCTCTGTGCTTTTTTTTTCCACAAACACTTTTCGGAGTTCTGAGGAGAAATACCAATTGGAGGACGATTGGTTTCTTATGTAGCTTTTAACTCTGCTATTCAACTTCTTCAATTCTTCCTTTCTTCGCTGTACTGGCACTAAAGACCTCAGTACATCCCTACCTTGAATCTTGTGCAGATGCCAATGGTCTGGGGAAAAATGTTTTGCTTACAGCAAATGAAAACTGCTGAGCAAAAACAGTTTTTGAAAAAACAAAGCCAAACAAAACACAGGTGCAAGAGGTGTAAAGAAATGCTCTCCAATGAAAATGTCGTTCCTTATACCTGGCTTCTGGTATTGTTGCACTTAAGAGCTTGCTGGATATTGGACAATGCACATCCTGGATACTGCAGAGGCACTACAGAACTCTCCTGATGGAGCATCCACACACTTGCTCGAGATCACAGGGAGTATGGACCACAGTAGCCTGTCACCTCCATAGGGTACCTGCCTCTGTGTTCATCTCTTGGGCCATGTTTTTGAGTTGAGTGAAAAGATGGAACTGTTTTCAGAAAATTAACCCTTCCTCACAGCAAAATCTCCGTCTCCATCCCAACACGTCCCCTGGCTCCATCTTCAGTCAAGCACTTTAGTCACGCTCCTCTCTTTGTCCAGGTCTTTGGGAAATGGGAAAAGTGCATCATCAGAGACTATCCAAAAAAACAGAGCTTGCCACTCAGACGGAGCAGCCTGCCTGCTGCCAGAGACTCCTCTGCGGGGTCTGTCCCTGCTGCTGGAGAGCGGCGGGGACGCGCTGCTGCTGCGGGGACGCGGCTCTGCCCTTCCCTCCCGTGCAGCCCGGCAGCTCCATCCCTCTCCCCGCTCAGACCCGGCCCGGCACTCGCCCCACCGCCTTGCACTGCCCCGTCCCCGTGTCCCCGTGGCCCCGTGTCCCTGTGTCCCCGTGTCGCCATGTCCCCGTCCCGATGCCGACACACGATGGCGCCGCAGCCCCCGCGGTGCCGCCGGACCGTGTCTGCCAGGCGGCGGCGGCCGCTGGAGGCTTTCCCGCTGGGAGAGATGCGAAAGCCGGGCAACCCGGACATCCCCTTCACCTTAGAGTGACCGTCAGGGTGCTGGCAAAGGGACTCACGAGCACAGGGATGTCCTCTGCGGTGCTTCGTGCCCCTCCGCTGCTCCCGGGGCACTCGGATGTCTCACACAGCGGCTGAGCCCACCAGCTCGGGGGGCTGTGCTGACTGGGGACTGCAAAAAGAAGAGAGGGGGTGACGTTTTTTTCCCTCTCCAGAGACAAATCTTCGTGAGGGTCTGGGCTTGGAGAAGGTGTTGTGACAGGAGTACCTGTGGGTTACCCACCTGTCCTCTCCTCTTGGGACACCCCTGAAGAATACGAGAGACCAAGTGAAAAGGTGACACAAAGCCGTGGCAGCTGAAACGCGCTCGCTGGACTGAAGCAGAATAAGAAGCAGTCAGCATTATGTGCATGGTACACACACACACACACACATATTTATATATAAATGTAATGTAGTCTAAGGACGTTATTGAGATTTAAATGCAGGGAAAAAAAGACTCAGCTCTTTTTTTTTTTACAAGCCTTGAACTTCATACGCTTCTGTGCCTTCAAACACATGCAAAGTAAGGCCTAGAAAAATCTTTTGCTGCAAGCAAAAACCAAGGAGCCCTCCGAATGAACCTCTGCGCTTCCCTGCTGTGTTTGCTTTTCTTAGCTGGGTTAGGTAAAAACTCAGCAGAATTTGCTGTTCTGCCTCTGTTTCTCCAAAATCTATTACCACTGTGGAAAGAGGGAAAGAGTGAAAGGGACATGAGGCTGTGTAATGCTCCACATGTCAAGGAATTCAGTAGGGGCAGTCTGCGGTGCAGGATGAAGGCTGCTGTGACTTTATCTGAAGGATTTTGTAGTCCCCCACTGACTGTTGGGAAGCAGGAAGCAGCAATGCCCTGGATGTGAGCTGAGGAGGATCAACACCAGGTTTCCTGCTGCTGAGTCACTGCCCAGCCATGCCTGGCACTGGGAGCTGGGCACTAGGGCAGGACGTGTATAAATAAACTCACCAGTGACTCCATGGATGTGCACTACTCAGATAACAGCGTGGCTGAAGCAGTTGTCCTAAAGGCCTTATGCCAGCAGTATCAGAGAATGGGGATTTGCACGTGGTCTGGAGATAGGAAGAAATGCAGTATTTTGGTGGGGAAAGGCCATCATTAGCTGAAATTGGCCATAAGCAATTTATTGCCATTTTCAGAAAGAGCCTGTTTGATAATAAGGTACTTTTCTTCCCCACCCTTCCCTAAGTACAAAAATATCCCATTTAGCTGTGCAGATGCCCAGACTGAAGTCAAATCTGGAGGAGCTGTAAGAGTTGCAGGTATGTTCTCATTTGGCAAGGGTGGAGCAAGAGCTGGATTATTCTCAGTCAGGCTGACAAACCAGAACAAAGCATCACCATAAAAAAACATTGCTTATTTGTGACTGCTGGGCTTCTGGTGAAGAGAAAATCCTAAGAGAAACTTAATGTCCTTTAAGGGAGCTCTTAAGAGGTTCTTTCAGCCCTGCAAGTTATTTTCATTAACAGGCTGCTTGCACATGTTGAAACTTGCCTAACAGTAAGTTATTACTTGTTATTGTTATGTGTTGCTGAAAAAGGAATACGTAAAGACCCACATTTTTAAAGAGCTTGTGAGAGACAGCTGGATCTAGTTATGTGGGGCAGAACTATGCTAAACAACAAGACCAGCAAGAATATAAACAGTGAATGAAGCAGGATTTCATTTGGAGCCTTGTGCCAGGCAGCCCTCTTTCCAGCTCTCCCTACCCCTTGAGCTTCTGTTCCAGTTGCAGGCAAAAACAGGGAAGAAACCCTTGGTCTTTTCTTTCAAGACATCATCAAAGATTTTCACTACATTGTCAAAGGAGGGCAGTCTCAAGCAAAGCAAAAGACTTAAAAAAGCAAATCCCTGTGAACCTGAGTGTTTATGGAAAATTCGGATAAAGGTGCTTCATCTGATGCTGAGAAGTCCCTCTTGGTACAAGCCACAGCTACATTTTTCATAGCCACAGGGGCGAAAGGGGTCTCTTCTCTGAGTGCTTTTATAGGAGATGGTGAAAAAGCGATGCAAAATCATAATGATTAAGGTGCGATACATAGCAGACAGCAGAAATGAGCTGATAGTCTGGTGAAAAGAACAGTAAATAATAAACAAGACTACTGAGAAATATGAAAAACTTAGGCTATTCTGTAGCTAATAGATAACAATGACAGTACCCTGAGGATAAGGGTAGGAGAAAGCAATGAGTCTTTTCATAGCAGCATATCTTTTGTAGAATAAGAGGCAACAAAATGCAGTGAAAAACCCTCAGAAGACAAGTTGTCTGTATGTGTTATTAATGCAGGAGAAAGAATTGAAAGTGTCTTTGGCCCCAGAGAGAAATGTGTGTGCATCACCCGTCTGCTTAGAATAAGGGCAAAAAGGCAAAGCACTGCATAGTGAAAGAAATAATGGATGATCAAAAAACCCAGACATAAATCTGTTTGTAGGATGAAGTATGAGGCAGTAGTGGCAACTGGCTAAAATTAAACCAGTGAATCTGAACATTAAATGCTTCTCTGGTGAACCTTATTTGTTTCACTGGGAACACACTGGAGATGCCGCTGACAAATGGTGTTTATTAATAAGCTAATATACTGAATTTGAACTATGAGAGGGAAATAAAGCAAATGATTGACAGCATTGAACATTTTCTCTTGATAGTTTCTGTAGGACGCAGAGGCACAGTATGCGCATCCCTCTCAGGCAGGTTGCTCAGGTCACCAAATGCTTCATGCCAAGAGGCAGCAAACCCATCCACTCCTCCAGCCTCAGCACCAGTGTGCCTGCCCTAGGGAGCAGTTGCTAGAGCTGTGCCAGATTTTTGGGGCCCGCTGCACTCTGCCACCCAGCGACTACATCAGTTTACAGTACAGTGACCTCTAGGACCAGAAAACCTTAAACAATTCAAACGTCACCAAATAAATGTTATATGGTAGGCAAGGTTTATTTATTCAGTTAATGCATTTATTTATATCTATGAATTTATGTTAAGATAAATGTTTTATTTGGGTTAGAGGAGAATCCTAATAAAAGGAATATAGTGCATGGATAGAAAGCAAAAAACCTGAGAATATCCCCAAATGCAAGATGTTACACTCTGTGACAAGAATTCAGATCTTTGTTTAAGAAATATATGTAAATAGTCAAAGTCTGTGGTAGGTGCAGACAGGTGTCATATTGCTCAGCGAGGTCCCTCACTTCTTGTATTGTTTCTGACAAAGACGACTTTCCAGGACAAGACACCAAACAAAACCCTTTGTTACTGAGGATGACCGTGTTCTCACAACCACACCCACTTGCAGAAGCCATCAGAGTGGAATTTGTATTTTTCTTATGCAAGAACACCCTAGAGCTGGTTGAGTAAAGGTTGGTTTCCATTTTAAAAACTCCCACAGACCTGAGTGATGCTTTTGTGTAGGGTGGTGATGCTGAGCTGTCTGAATGCAGAAGACCTTTCATGACATTTTGCCCTCTCCCTCTGTATCTCCTACCTAGTGAGGCACAGTTTTCCTCCCTGGCTTCCACAGCACAAGTGACCTAGAAAGCAGGAGTTGTAGGCAAGTCTCCAGCTATCTATGATGCCTGAGATGGTCACCTAAAAAACCAGACAGGAATAAGGGAATAAAGGCAGGTATTTATTTGAAGGGCCTTCAAAGGTACCACGCTGGGCAGGCCAAAGGCTACTCCCAAGATGGACCCCGAGTCACAAGTTCTTCACACATTTACAAGTTTGGTTCATTTGCATATCAGGGTTAATTCTCCAATTAAAACTTCAGTTAATGGTGTAATTTTCCCCAAGTTTGCCCCGTCTTCTAAGATTTTGGTTTACACGTTTTGGGCCTAGGACAATCTGAGTGTCCTTGGACTGCAAACTTAGAGAAGCTTGTTATGTCTAACTAAGGTGAGAGAACAGAAGTTAACAGGCTACAAGAAACTTCAGAGTTTTACACTAGGCAATATAGGATTTGAAAAATATAAAACTTAAAACCTAAGGCATCATCTAGAGATACCCTCCCTCTGGAGTCTCACCTGTAACTAGCAAATTTTTTGTGTGAATAGCCCAATTTTGTGGGTTTTAATTCTACCAGAAGCCTCAGGCTTTTATAAGTGGTTTGTCAGAGATGCAACCAGAGCATTAGAGCAGTTCCACAGCTGGGTGTGCTTTCTGGATTCCTGACTTCCTCACACCACCCCAAGTGCTTGTCTGTGCTCAGTACTCATGTTCAGGCACTTTTCACAGCTTTCAAACCTCTTGTCCAACCATTTAAGGTTTTTCCTCTGTCTTCTGGGCATCAGCAACTGCTTGGGTGGACCAAACGTAAGTGTTAGTTCGGCTGGAGCTAAGCAGGCATTTACTTTTGGATTGCAAATAATTTTGAGACGTTATAAAATGGTTTACGTTTTTGTTATATTTTCTCTTTACCTGCAGCTGTTTTATCTCCCCATATNTTCATTTGCATATCAGGGTTAATTCTCCAATTAAAACTTCAGTTAATGGTGTAATTTTCCCCAAGTTTGCCCTGTCTTCTAAGATTTTGGTTTACACGTTTTGGGCCTAGGACAATCTGAGTGTCCTTGGACTGCAAACTTAGAGAAGCTTGTTATGTCTAACTAAGGTGAGAGAACAGAAGTTAACAGGCTACAAAAAACTTCAGAGTTTTACACTAGGCAATACAGGATTTGAAAAATATAAAACTTAAAACCTAAGGCATCATCTAGAGATACCCTCCCTCTGGAGTCTCACCTGTAACTAGCAAATTTTTTGTGTGAATAGCCCAATTTTGTGGGTTTTAATTCTACCAGAAGCCTCAGGCTTTTATAAGTGGTTTGTCAGAGATGCAACCAGAGCATTAGAGCAGTTCCATAGCTGGGTGTGCTTTCTGGATTCCTGACTTCCTCACACCACCCCAAGTGCTTGTCTCTGCTCAGTACTCATGTTCAGGCACTTTTCACAGCTTTCAAACCTCTTGTCCAACCATTTAAGGTTTTTCCTCTGTCTTCTGGGCATCAGCAACTGCTTGGGTGGACCAAACGTGTTAGTTCAGCTGGAGCTAAGGAGGCATTTACTTTTGGATTGCAAATAATTTTGAGACGTTATAAAATGGTTTACGTTTTTGTTATATTTTCTCTTTACCTGCAGCTGTTTTATCTCCCCATATATGTGTGATCTGTGATATTTACAAGTATTTGAAACATGAAGGGGCCTACAGGGTGCCTTAGATTTGTTGCAACACCTTGAAATCAGTGGAGAGCTGAGAATCTAGGCCACAATGTAACTATGATGCATTTTTGTACATTCATTCAGTTGCTCATTACGTCTGTGATGAAACAGAAGCACTGAATTGAATGGGTGAAAAAGTGAATCTGCAGAACATGTGTGCCGCTTTTATAAATTCTGCTTAACACTTGCTTTGTGCTTAACAGTACAGCCTCTGAGCTCACTCTGAGTCTTCCTACGTTTGTCCTCACAAAATGCCTCCGAGTGCACTGCTATTGTCCACATTCTACAGGGTGTTCAGGAACAGGCAGATGAGGTGAACTGCTTGATGACAACCAAGTCTTGTAAGCTCCAGTGTGTGGACTTGGGGATCATTTTCCATGCCAGTTATTAACTGTTTTAATAAAGGGCCTATAGAATACAATGTCAGGCTTCTTGAAGCTCATTTATGAAGTGGATCCAGAAATTTCTCATGTCTTCATTCCCCACTGATGGTGTGCCATAGACCTTCTCCATCTCTCAGGCTAATTGTCATTTCACCTGCAATTCCTTCTTCCACATCGAGTATCCAAGGCAGTGATCTAATATGCTGATAAAGGACAGTCCTGAGAGAAATGGACATTTGGTTCTACCGACTGTAACTATTCATGTAATTGGCTTTCACCTCTATAATTATGTTTTGTCCAAAAGCCAGATCAAACTAAACTCACTGGGGAACAGGCTATCAAAACTTATTAAACTTCTCTTAGGGACAGAATTTCAGGTATTGTTTTGAGAGATGAAAAATACAATAAAATATTATTTTCATGGTGTTTTCGTGGTTTTTATTACAATGATGAGCAAGAGAAGTTATGATGTCAAACACTACACTTATGAATTATGTTGTGATATTCCCCTTTCCATTTTGCAGATAAGTGTGAGTGAACGTACTTTGTCTCATATTAGTAAGGGACTCAGTGAACCTTCCATGGGTGTTTTCGTATAAGTAGCCAATATGAAATTTCTCAGAGAAGAGCATTCATGCTTTTTCAGATGTGTACAAATCCTTTTTTCTTCCTCTTTTTTTTTTTTTTTTTTTTTTTTTTTTTTTTTTTTTTTTGGTTGCTCTCTACATTGCCAAGGGTCCATTGCTGATTTCCTTCACAACTGGGGGAGAAATTGTGATGATTTATGGGAAATCTCTGTGAAATGCCCTTTTTTCTGGCATGTTTCCATTAAAAGAGAGTAGTTCCATCTCTTCAGAAGTGGGCTAGCTGGAGGTCATGAGGGAAGTTTTCCATGGGAGAAGTTAAAATTTGCCAGTGGTGGATTTTGCCTCTGAGTAAGGCCACCAGAGCAATCTGCAGTGCAGAGCCCGTTCCCTGCTGTGGTGGCTTCTGCCTTTTCCTGTGCAAACAAAGGCAGGGCCTGGGCTGTCCCACGATGGGCTCCCAGGCTGGAGTTCGGGTAGGTTGTGGAGCCCTTTGGGTTTAGCAGATCCTGCACAGACAGGAAGGCAGCTGGATCTCAAGAGATATGGGGAACACAAGCAGTTCAGATGAGACTGAATTAAGTGAAAACTGATCTCTGGAAGTTCAGAAGGATGTGCATGTACCATGAGAGGTCTTCTGAGTAAATCTATAGAGTTGCAGCAAAAAAATCTGGTGGGGAAATCATGATGTTACCTTGGGAAAATTAGCTATTAATTAAACAGCACCGTGCCTCCTTATCCATTCCCATATAAGATTTACTGATTTCTAAACAGAGTAATTTATGAGACTGGAAGGAAGAATTAGCAAGTGCCTGTCAGACAATTTATACTGGTGGGTTTCAACAGGAGAGCAGACAGTAAATTGTTGTGACTCGGTGCAGTGCTGTAAGTAGATGTAAATTGCCAGCCCACCAATACTTCAGAGCCCTTAAGTGCCAGCACTTATTGATTAGTATGCACTTTTTGCTGCTAATGGCACCAATTTCTGAACAGCCAGGGTATGATTCCGACATTCATTATACTTTCAGTGTCTTGAAGGGGACTCAGCTGCCTTTGCCCTTGACTTCTGGAAAAATCCTGCCTGGTGTCACTAGTGTTCTGCAGACCTGAGTTACAAATACAGTGACTAGAAGCTAAGATCAAGGCTGCTGCCAGTCACCACACTGAAAACACCACCAGCAGCGATGTGTAATAAGCTGTGCATGTTTGTGTGTATTTAGAGAGCTGGGTCAAAAGGAAGAAAAAAGGAGGAATAAAAGCTGATGAAGATTCTTTCTGCCTTGTTCTCCCCCAAACTCACACAAGCTTCAGTCATTTTATACTCCCTTTCGTACCTTGAAAGAAATCCTTTAGCTATCAGCCAGCATCTTACCCTGCAAAATCCTCAAAGAAGACAGATTTCACCCTTCTGTTCCCTGGGAAAGGACACTATTGGTTCCCTATCACTAGTGATTACCAGATTGGATATGCTAAAATATATAGTCATACCCCCCTCCAAGTCTGTTAGCTGAGATCAGAAACAGTCTCTCTGGGTCCTGCCAGCAACCAGTCTTGTCCTGGGGTCAGCCACATCTCCTTTTTTCCCAGCAGAGGATGGGCTTGCAGAAGCATATGCTGAGACCAAATACGGCTGTCCCTTGGTATTGCCGCCCTCGGCAATGCCCCCGGCTAGCTCCTGAAAGCAGGAAGGGACACGCCGTATGTCCGGGCCCACCTCGTCCCGAGGAACCCAAGGGCCAAGGCGGGTGCAGAGCACAGAGACTCTTGCAAGGAGATCCCAGGGTACTGGCAATCCGTGAGATGAAGCAGTGAGACTCCAGAGTAAGGAGGCGAAGGAGGAGACAGGCCACTGACTGAGACGGAGAACAGCAGTTTTATTCACCCAAACAGCCAGGAGGGTCTGAGCCGTGGATCATTAGAAACAATGGAATATAAAGGGGGGAGGATACTAGGGGCGGAGGAAGGGGAACATCCAATGGGGAAGGGGTATGGGCGGAGATAGGGGAGGGTGTACATTTACATATGACCAATAAGGAAGCACTTGAGTAACTGACATACAAAGTAACCAATGGCGTACCGAACCGGGAAGAACTTTCTGGATATAGGGGTAAGGGCAGAGGGTGATTGACATGGCTTAAGGGCTGGGTTTAGGGGATTGACAGGGAAGGGTCTGGAATAAGGGGAGGGATTTGGATGATGGGCNTAGTCATACCCCCCTCCAAGTCTGTTAGCTGAGATCAGAAACAGTCTCTCTGGGTCCTGCCAGCAACCAGTCTTGTCCTGGGGTCAGCCACATCTCCTTTTTTCCCAGCAGAGGATGGGCTTGCAGAAGCATATGCTGAGACCAAAAGGCCTAAAGGAAGTTTTGTCTCAGCTCCCAGATGTACTTGTGCCAAGAGCTTAATCTGAAGGGCAGTGTCAGAGAAACCAACTAGGCAGAGCTATCTGTACAGAATGGGAGCAGGGTTTGGATGGGCAGCAGGCTGGGGAAATGAAAAGCAGCTGGGCAGCTCCTCCTGGCTGCTCTACCAGGAGTTCCCTGGGCTGCTGCCTACAGAAGAAAGGGATTTCTTCTGGTAGTGGCCTGGCCATTTATGTCAGGTTGTGAAGCTGTACAAGCACATAGGTTTGTTAAGTGGAGAAAGGGGAAAACCTGTGTTAAGAAGGGAGGAGTCTTAAAACACACTTGTTAAAAACAACCAATAACAGCCACAAGGTGCTAGACTATGTGAGCAGCTGGTATAACACCTACATACGTGGGAAACGGAGAGCAGTTCCTCTTCTGGCACTTTAAAAATTCTTCTGTAACTATCACTTAGATTTGTCACACACAAAGGTCAAACAAATCTCATTCTATCATTTACTGCAGCCATCTCATCAAACAGCCAGGGTTTCTTACAGAGTAAAGGGCTTTGTTCTCTCTTTACAGAAGTTCAAGTAAAACCAGAAGAAAAGAAAAATATTTGTTCTTAGTTGTCATCACTTAAGACTTGCATGAGCCTGAATACCCACTAACTCCCTCACCCTAACAAATATAAACAGAAAACTTTTTGTGTTGAGGGGGAACACACTTTCTGGAGGCAACAGTAAAGAAAAGATTGGTTTTACCTTTGTGAACAACATGGTCACTCCTTCCCCAAAAGTTTGTTCCTTTAAAACATGCGGGAATGGTGAGGCTACAGAGAGAGTTCAGAGACAGATAAAGAGTGGAAGGGTGAGACAAAGATCCAGAATTCTCATTTTGTCACAGTCTGCAGTTTCATAAGCATATCTCACCATGTTCCTAGTGGAGAGAAATCATAGTTTTTTTTAAAAAAATTATACAAACCTGCCATAAACTTTGTAGAATGGGAACAGGAAGAAAGGAATAAGAATTCAGTTACATGATCAGACATTATCCTTAGAGCTTGCCAACTAATGGCTGATACCAGCTCACAGAGAAACTGAGTCTCCAGAGGTGTTCAGAACTCAGCTGCATCTGCCACGAAGTACATGGGAAGAATGTTGTTCAATTTTTGAATATGCAAGGACATCTCCTTGAGGAAACAATGGCCTTAATGAAGAAGGAGTGAAAAAAATCCATTAGTCATAAAGAAATCTTGGTGAGCCACCCAGTCACTCAGGAATTTAAGATGATTCTTGTTCCCAGTAAGAATGCATATGACTTTCAAAAACACTTAAGAAGAATGAAGTGTTGCAAGAACTGGATCTGAAGGAGTGGGTAAACAAAGGGAATTAATCTTTGGATTTTTAAAGTAAATAAAATCTCCCATTGAACTAGAAATCTGACACTTGAATAGTATGACAAATCAATGTGTCTGTCTTTCAAAGGCTGTTCTCCATCTTGTTTTGGTTTGTCCCAAAGAAATATGCAAACCAGACGATGCAAAATACTTCCCAAACTAAAGTGCAGTCTGGCCGCAGGACCTGCTTGTCACGTTGTGATTGCAGGATAATGCAGCTCACAAGTCACAATGCTGTGCCTGCTCCCATGTACACATTTTGTTCAGCTTTTCATTCATCTCTTTGTTCAGGCAACTTGAATTGCTCAGCACGTCTGTTAGGGCTTTTCAGAACAGGTTGATTCCTTGCTGGAAGATAAATGGTGGATATACAGTTTGAGGACATTCATTCTTAGTTTACCTTAATCAGAGCCAGCCAAACCCAGGAAAGTGTTTTTCAGAGAAACATGTAATTATTTTGACAATTGGATTTGTTCCAGTTTGAAATGAAATAAAATCTATCAAAATTTCTAAAAGAAATTCTCTATGAAGAAATAAATCACACAGCAAACACCAACAGCATGGTATTTTTGCAGTGCAATATGCCTCCTCAAGAGGTAGGCGTGCAAAGCCATTTGTCAAACAAATGTGCAGATGGTGGTGCTCCATGCTTGGCATAGTCTGGAATGAGGTCTTCCATGGATCCAAAAGTCCATCTCATCTTGAACTGGGGCTCTGAAGGGTTTTGGGCCTCACAGGTTATTGCTTCCAGGACAGAAAATGTGGAAGTGGTGGTGAGGCAGTGCTGCACAGTGCTGCTGAGAGCTGCTTTACTGTGCCACTACTGGCTCATGAGGCAATTTCCTGATAGAAATTTGAATTTGTTTTAGCTGAAGTCCTAATGAGAAAAAACACCACATCATGTTATGAGTTTTATGAATCAAGATCATCTAATTAAATTTTGTCCAACAATTATTAGCCGGTGACTGTTGTAATTGCTCTCTCTGTATGCTGGCACAGAGATCCCCTTCACTCTGAGCAGAGGTAGCAAATCGACGTGTTCATTCTCCCTTCAGAGCAAAGCCAAAATTTGCATCACTTTACAGTTCCCTACAGTCATGACATTAAGTTAGTTTCCTCATCCCATGCTGATCCCATCTGCTCTGTGTGAGAGGCCTCTGGATCTGAAACACACCTCTCCATGTAGGCCCATGGCCTCTTTTTGCTGACCCTGGCTGTCAACAGGCAGCTTGGAGCACTGGGACGTGGGGCTTTTGAGTCGGGGGGTGCACAGCAGAGAGCAGCTCTCACATGCTTCCTAAGGCAAATAAAACACAAATAAAAGGAAAGGGATTGAAGTAAGGCTGTTTCAGGGCCAATTGTCTGCACAAGTTTGGATGATGGTATTTTTTTTTTTTTTTTTTTGCAATTGTTCAACCCAAATCTGCAGTCAGAAGACTCCAGAAGTCAGGAGGCAGTTGGGAGAGCTCAACAATGCTCTTTGCCTTGTTGGGATCATTTGTCAAACTGGCTTGGTAGTACAGAGTGAGATGAGTATAATGTACCTTTGAAAATGCTTGCATTGCTTTTTCTAGAATATCCATATCTAGACATTTGTGGAATATGCACTTTTCTCTTGGTTAGTATATTCTGCTAAATGCTGCTGTGTTATTTCAGAAATGGGCAGAATTTTTGCTGAAGTGATTTTCCTCCTCACTTGGAAAGAAAATGTAACTTAGGAGGTAATAACTGTGTATATGCTGTAATATTTGAATACATATAAAACTGAAGTCAAAACTCACATAAGGTATCCTTAAGTTCTGGATTTTTTTTTNTTTTTT
The DNA here is from genome assembly GCA_013397175.1 of Platysteira castanea. Taxonomy (NCBI): domain Eukaryota; kingdom Metazoa; phylum Chordata; class Aves; order Passeriformes; genus Platysteira; species Platysteira castanea. The sequence continues at coordinate 1,234,064 of VYXC01008466.1, read as the reverse complement.
TTTTTTTTTAGGATGGGGAGGTGTGCTGGAGAGGAAGATTATATTGGTGCCTGTAGTCAAGAAGATATCAGTGTGAATTCAGATTTTATTTCGGAAGAGAAAGGGAAGAGTGGGGAAGAAAGTGGTTTTCAACACTGTGGTTTGCATAAGGCTACAACTTGTGCTTCATTAGACGCTTATGAATGTAAACGCTGCTCATGATTAAGCAGCTTTGGATTTTTGAAAAGACATGAGGGAAAAGTTGATATTGCCATGAATATGTTTTATGTTACTTTAGGTAATGGATAAAGTGAAGTGGTTGTAATGAGGCTTTCTGGTCACACTTTAAACATATTGTGATACTGTACTAATATACTGAATGGCAGCCCTCTTAAGCTACATTTATAGATGTAACTATGATATGTAAATTATATATAGAGTATATAATTTATATACTATATAAATTATACATATTTTATAATATGTTTATAATGTATTTGTAATATATAATATATAATAGAAATTATATATGTATTATAGTATAAATACAAAGAACACACATATATATTGATATAATATGTAAACATTAATTTCCTTTATTATGGAAAGGAGTGTTAAGGGGAATGAAAGCCTGGCAGATTTTCCACCCCATTTACCAACACCGTGAGTGTTGATGTATGTCAGTTATACACAATACACAGCAAACAAAATGCATTCACTGTTACTCTGTCCATTAGATACTTGAGTAATGAGATTTCAAAAGCTTTTTGAAGGCTTGGCGTTAACCTGGAAGATCTCCTATCCACTCTTTGTCTGCTGAAGACAGCACACTTATATTAATTTACAAATTGATTTAATGCAGTGGGGCTTTGAAAGAGATGGACTAGCCATCAGTAATGCCAGGGAGAACTGCAAACTGCAGATAGCAAGAAACATTGAAGGCATTTCTGTTACACAACTTGCCAGGCTTATTTTTTAAAATGTTATTAGTCAAACATACCACATTAGACACACTAATTTGTAAATTTGCAGTTTTAAGCAGTCACATGTCAAAAAGCATTCAAAGTTTTCCAAATGGAAAAAGAAGACGAAGAGTATATTGTTATGATTTTATTTAACTTGCCAGGGGTGGAAGAACCAAACAATGGGGATAACACAGCACCCTTACATTCGTTTCCAGTAGATCACCAGAACATGCAGAAGGCACTTAACTCTCTCTCTGCTGTGACAAATAACGTCTGAGACCTTTCTGCAGTGTTTTAGGAGTTTAGGGCTCACAGGCCTGCCCTGCTTGCCCTTCCATGGCGGATAGATGACTGTAAATAAAATACTGCTGATACCTGCCTGCTGAGCCCAAATGGGATCTCCAAGATCTCATGTGTTGAAAAGGATGTGTGTAAATGCTCCAGTGGTTCTTCTGCTCTGAGGTGTTGTGAAGAAGAAGCAAGGGGGTCATAAGATGAAAAGACGTCATACAGACTCAGTTCTTGATTGTTCCCATGATAAATGTCAGTCACTTGGAGCCTTATGTTAGGCTCTGAATTTGGGTACAGGGCTGTTGTTATTTCCAGGGGAGCCAGTATAATACCGTAGGGTGGAACAAGACCATATGTCCACTCTAAGTTACACTCCTGTCTCCTTTCTCTCAGAATCAGTGTTCTGATGTTTTCTGTCCTCATTTCCATTCTTTTTATCGGGGTTACTTACAAAGCTCTTCCATTTCTTTGGTTCTCCAAGGTTATCACAATGCATGTGGCTGATCCAGTAAGGTACAAATGAGATATTTAATACAGACTAAATCTGGACCTTTCTTCACTCAGCAGTATTCAACATTCAGGCCAGAAGTATTTGACAAGGCTCTAGGGTCTGGTTATCTTGGGGTATGGCCAACTGATTACAGGGGGATTTAAAAATGCACTTCAGTTGCTGGGAGTTAATCTGTGCGTTATTAGAACCAGGCAGTCAGAACAATGGGTTAAATTAGTCCTTGACTATCAGTTCAGTTTAAATTTGGCAAATATTCTACTTCATTACAGTAATTATCTTAGGGATATTCAGAACTGGGTCTGTGTTCAATAGGTAACAGCCCTGTCTGAAGCCCAGGGCCAGGAACAGTCTTGCAGGGGTTTCTTCTGCAGCCATGTCTTGAGTCTGCCTTAGGAGCACCATTACTGGTCAGCTATAAGGAAAGATGGTTAGCAAAGTCTGAAAGGGAATCAGGGCCTTTTGGGTTGTTTGTATCTGGAGAGATTAATGAGCAGCCATATAAGCAATCTATTATACAGTAAACATGGCAAACAGTGGAAGTAAGGAAGTCTGGTTTTCTTTAAGTCTGTGTTTAATTTCCAGCCTTGACCTCACTGCAATAATCGCAGGCTTTTATGAGCATCCTGTCATTCCTGCAGTTCCCTCTCCACTTAAGCCTCTTCACAGTATCTCCAGCTGGTTCCCCACCCACTCCTACCAGTGTGAAAGAGGCAGTACCCAGCTGTGGCCAGCTCTGAACCGGCACTTAAAACAGGACAGGTAAATGTTCAGTTTTATGCTGTGGCCATTAACCCAGCAGGCAATGGATTTTCAAAAGACTTGTTGGGATTTAGGGCAAGATTTTGGTGCCCAGACATTTATGTCATTGCCTAAAGCTGGCATCCTGCTCTAGAGACTTGCAGATGGGACTGGAGCTAACATACAAAATCTATTGAAGACCTGCGCCTCTCTGGTGCAGCAGATGGAGGATTCATGTGGACATCTAAAATAGCTCTAGATGTTTGTCTGAGCAATTGAATTGTCTCCCATTATCTATTAAAGTCTCTAAGTGTCAGATTTGATTTAAGTCAGCCAAGTATTGCTGGGTTGGACAAAGAGATAGACCTCCCAATGATACAGAATAAGCTTCATTTCCTCAGTAAATGGAGCTAAAAATGGTACTGAGTAGGCACCGAAAGTGAACATTTGTGCTACTGAAGTGTATCATTGCTTGGTAATTAGTTAGTGAAGAATAGTAGCTGGCTCTGCAAGTTACTGTGAGCTGCTTCAAAAGCATGGTCGATTTGCAGTGAGGTACTTCAAAAGGATGCCTCTATCATTCCACATTTTTTTTCCACACTCCAACTTAATAACTTTTCTCCCTGAGACTTCTGACAAAATACAGGTGTGTTAGTAGTGTCTCCAAAATGGACACCTCTCCAGGCAACTAGATGGGGAACATTATTGTTCAAGGTGAAATGAAACCAAGATAACAACTTTTACTCTTAAGCTTTCTGGAATTATAGAATCACAGCATGTTTTAGGTTGGAAGAGACCTTAAAGATCTTTTTATTCCAACCCTCCTACCATTGGACCAGGTTGCTCAAAGTTCTATCCAACCTGGCTTTTTCTTGAACACTTCCAGGGATGAAGTATCCACAACTCCCAGGGCCACCCGTGCCAGTGTCTCACCACCTTCAAAGTAATGAATACCTTCCTAATATCCAATCTAAACCTGCCCTCTTTCAGTTTAAAGCCATTTCCCCTTGTCCTATCACTTCCTGCCTGTGTAAAATGTAAAAAGTCCCTCTCCAGGTCTCTTGTAGACTCCCTTCAGGTACTGGAAGACTACTGTAAGGTCTTTCCTGAGCCATCTGCTCCAGGCTGAACAACCCCAACTCTCTTGGGGAGTCTCCATAAGAGAGTTGGTCCAGTCTTCTAAACCTTTTCATGTCCTTTTTCTGGACTTAACCTAACGGATCTATGTGTGCACATATACATGCATGTATATATATAAATGCATTATTACTTATTGGTGTCTTTTCCACCTATTATATGTTGCACTCCATTTGTGGATATTGTAATGCTTCTCCCTCTTATAATCGGGAACAACATCTGTCTCAGTGTTATTGGAGTTCCAGAGGGCGTCTTAGGTTGTGTGTCATCACAGACAATTTGTTTTAAAAACTGTCTGTAGTCATGATTTGCTGTAAGATAACATGGAGAAATGGAACATGTCCAAGCAGTGAAGCTTTCCCTTTATTTCAGTAAGAGTATTGAAAATTTCTTTCACTGTTAGATAAGACATCACTACCATGACAAAGCATTTCAGGAATATTAGTATCGACAAAAACTCATCTAAAGGTCAAAATAAAAAATCCCCAAACAAAATAAAAAAAACCCCAAACATCTTAAACATTCCCCACTTTATTTGTTACAGGGTGTCCAAGAGAAAATATTTTGAGACAGAACATTCTAGAAAAGCAGAGTGAACACTGCACACTGAAACTTAACAAGTGAAAGTACTGACAGCTGGTCAAAGATTAGCAATTTCCTCGGTTTCCATGAAGAATTCACTCGCCTATACCGTTGACTTACTATGTATTAAATAATTCAGTCCTCTGCTTTAATGAGTGATTTGCTTTAGAGAATGAATTTTCAGCTATTTGCTGGAAGCCCCTCACTGGCTTTTATACAGCTATAAAACCACAACATAAACCAGAACACAATCCATTACACAGCATAAACTTCTGCAATACCGTAGGAGACTATGCTTCAAATATGACACTGGTTCAGAAGCACTGAATTGGAATGTCTATATCATACAACTCTTTTGTGGTGATAGAAAGAAAAGTCATCCTTAAACCAAAACTGAGGGGAATTACTAGTTGGGCGTTGTTGTTCCAGACATTACACTACATCTGTAAGCCAGAAAGAAAGTCAGATTTAGGCTCTTAACCATGAGGTATCATTCCAACAGGCTTTCAGTTTCTGGCAGTCTTCACATGTGTAGGGATTCAACACTGCATGGACACCGCACATGGTTTGACATTAAAAACAGCAAAGAACACCAGATCAAGAGAAAGACCCATGCCAGACCAAGATTCAACTTTACCTAAAATACCATCATATGTGCCCACAATGGCTACAACAGCAGCACGTCTCTACTTCCTGCTGAGCAGATGTTGCCCAACAGTATTTTTGACACAATTTTTCACTGAGTGAGAAGGCAGTGAAAGATCTGATAAACCACCCCCATGCCATAATCACCTTCACATCATACTGCAGAAACACAAGCCTGCTTCTGTGCCTTGTAGTGCATTCAGAACACACTACAGAGTACACCAGTTAGGCAGCGAGCTGCTGCTTTTCTGTGCCTTTCAGGAGTGAATGTGTCACCAGTCGCTGTTCCCTCAGATGTCAATATGTTGCCAACTCTCCAATGACTCCCACAGCAGACATGGAAAGGACGACAGGTCCTGTAGCCTTCCCGTTCATATATACGAAGGGATGCAACAGTGAGACCAACGTACTTAGGGATGCAGTAAGTCAAAGGAGAAGGGCATGGAACTTTATTTTTTCCAGGGACCCCTGTTCTTAGCATTCAGCAATGGTCTGGTGTGAAAAGGATTAGCTTTATTTAGAGAAGTCTGACAGGGTGTAACAGAATCTGAAAAATAAGATATTTCCTCTGCTCAAGTTTCCATCTGCATATTTACCTGGGATTTTACAGTGTTATTTATGCCACTGTTGCTCACATTCTTGGAAGGAGTGAGGAAACCAACAGGATTTCAAGTCGGAATGAAGGCAGTGATGATCAGCAGAGTCTTCTTCCATCCCTAATGGCCACGAGGGAAGTACTTCTTTCCCTCAGATGTGGATCTCTCTACAACTGCTTGTACCACTAAGGGACCCATGAAGCTTAATGGGTTACTCTTTAATACATGAGCCCTTCTGAGGGCTCACTAAGGGAGGGATAAGTTTGGTTTTAGTTCTAATATGTACATTTTGTGTGTTGCATTAGCTTAATGGCTGAGATCATGAAGTGATTTCATCATGGTAGTGGCAGTCCTTGAAGTGCTGCCTCACCTGGAAACCAGTTAATTGGAATAAAAAGCCTTTTTCTGCTGCCACGTAGAAAGCAGCAGAAACATTTGGGGTTTGGAGTCCAGAATACAATTTTCTCCTGGATGTTCTAGCAAGAACATTTTAAATTAAAGGCTACTGAATGTAACCTCTTGCAAAGAGCTTAAGAAATTTTGTCTTATCTCAAAAATATTAAATAAGTTGAGCTGAGCACAAATGAGGTTTTATTTCCAAACGAAACAAATTCAGCCTAATTGGAAACCTTAAAAAGCCCCCAAACCTTAAAACCTTGTATTTTTTATAAAAAGATCAAAATTTTTACAGGAGATGGGTGCAACACCTTTTTAATACATTGTACATGCTCAGCTATACTGTTAGAGATGGTATATAATGTAGTATTTGCTGCACGCTCCAGAAACTGCCAAATGTTTTCCATAACCCCTCTTTTTATTAAAACATTTCAGATACCTCTGTCCTGATCTAAGTCCTATGCTGCTATTTGGCATGAACTCTATCTTCAGACTGTTCTGCAGAGCTAAACTGTGCCAAGACTCAAGTATTGATTGCTACTTATTGTACACGGCATACTAATAAATCCCACCTCGGTGTCCTGGCCAGCCATTTATATATACATAGCCCTGGAGGAATCGCTTGTGCATTTTAATAGGGCTGTCCTAATGGAACAGGGCACTAACAAGTACCTTTCAGGATTCTGTGAGATGAAGGAATTGATCCAGCTGAGCCATTAGCGTACACACAGTGAGCAAAAGCAACTGGCTGCCACGTCTTCAGTTTAGCTCATGGTGCTGGAACAGGGACTTCTCCACCTGGGCTGGAGGCTACGACCAAGAGAAAGAGAGAAGCTTAAACAGACAGAGACTAAAGTTTCTCCATGGTCCTATATGAAAGACAGACTTTATATTGCAGTCTTCACACCATCTTTTCATATAATTTTTTATCCTATACTCTAGGATGCTCTGACTCCTTTTTTTTCCCCGAGAGTTATCATTCTGAGTACATTTTCAGGGACTATTCGAAACAAGTGTTACCGCACACTAAATTCTAAAATTATACATATGTGCTTACATGATGACTGACACATAAATCTGTAAATATGGAGACCTTGCTGTTAGATCACCCTGCCTCTATGCAAATGTTAATTTTTTAGAAACAAATAATATATTTTTAAACAGTTTTTATTTTTACATATAATATTTATATATATATAAATTTTTAAAATGCTAAAAAACTACAACATGTAGATCTTGCACTTAGGGACATGGTTTAATGGTGAGCATAGCAGTGCTAGGTTTATGGTTGTACTTGATGATGTTAGAGGTCTTTTCCAACCTAAATGATTCTATGATTCTAGGGCTGTATGGTTCTGCATGCATCCTGTACTTGAGCGTGTACCGGCAAGAATTTGATAGCATGCTCTCATTTTCACATAAAAAGCCTTATATGCCTGGAGCAGTCCCTTTTAGTCTTTACCCTGGTATTAATTAGTTGATGGCTTTTTGGTGAGAGTACATGGAGTGGGTCTGCACAGTAGCTGTGGAAGTACATGACCAAATGTTAGTGGGAAATTCATGCTCGTTTTTCCCATTAGTAATCAGTAATAAGACTGATGTATGTGATGAGGTGAAGGAAGCCCAGGGGATGATTCAGTAGATATAAAGGATTACCTCTCAAGCAGAGCAGAAGTGGAGTGAGTAGGAATTATGAGGAAGAGAGACTTGTATTTGATGGAAGAGGACAAGGGAGAGATGAAATGGCAGAACCCAGGCACACAACATTCAAAAGGAAGAAAGAATTGAAAGAACATGAGATAATCAAGAACTGAGCTAAAACTCCCAGCTGGGGCCTTTCTATCTGTGCAAACACAGAGAGAAGGTAGGGCTCTTCTAGAGGTAGAATTTCACAGTCTTGGTGGCTTAGGGTAACCAGGGCAATCAGGAGTACCATGCTGGTAAGAACACAGTATTAACTGAGTGCCACAAAATCTGCTTTGAAAAAAGCTTATACTGGAAGATATGTTCTTTCAGCCCATGGCAAAAAGGCCTGAGAAAAATGTCAGCTAAATACTAGAGTAACATACATGAAAACAAATTTGAGGATGCTCGTTTATATACTGAGTATGAAGTAGGTTTTTATGATCCTCTTGTATCTGTGCTTCTGTTGATTATTCCTCTGCATTATTTTTTTCTGAAATGTCACCATAAACACAACCATAACAACTCTTCTGGCTGTGGGAGGCTGTTTGGGATGCTTGACTCGGCAGTATCTATAGAAACTCAGAGTATAAGCTACTTAATAGTCAGATCTTTCTGGGAGCAGAGAATTGCATAAGGATTCTATTAATGGTATGGAAACACAGAGTGGTATTTTTGTGTAATGGGCACTGAACTGAAGTGTCTTCCCTCGCTCTGTGCGCTGCATCACTTCTGTTCTGGGCTTGCTGGTAATTAAATCACAGTAAACAAAACAATGCCAGAGAACATTTCCTGTCAGTGAGATTTGGTTGTTTATGCTACTGTAGATTTAAAATAGTCCCTATTACAGTGGTGATCCAGGCTAACTAGCATTCCCCACCCCCCATTCCCAAGTATCTTTGGCAGGAACATTCCCAACAGGAATACCCTGCTTCAAGGGCTCTCACTCTTCAAGTGTGTGTGGGTGCAGTCATTCCAGTTGCATTGCCAGAGGATGGTCCTGGGGACATGTCACCGTTCCTGCAGATGCACCCTGGCTGGAGTGATCTTACCAGTTCTAGCACGCCTCTCCATTTGGTTTGGTGCACTCTTTTTAAATTAAGAGCAGCTTAAATATATGGATGATATTATCACTGATAATTCTAGCCCATTTGTTCATCTGAGCAGGTGTCTGACTCATTAAGGCCTCAGTGCACGTACTCACCACAATGCACACAGATGGATGTGGAAGGTGCCCAGCAATTAGGCCAGCACAGAATTAAACGAAGCTGTGCTTGACCATTGTGTGCATGCGGAGATAAAAGACAGTCCAAAATAATTCTTTAATGTCCTATTCTTAATATTTTATTTCCATAAAGTGCCTAAAATTATTTTATTTAGGAGATCTGGTACCTTTGCGTAGGAAAAGTGAACATTCAGCACTATGAATAATAAAGCTGGGTATAATGTGCATCTTAAAATGCTCTGCATGTGTCAGGTTGCTAAGCTCTGAAAAGCTGCTGTGAGGAAGGACGGTATTTCTGAGGAGTATTTCTAGATGCAGGCATCAAAGCTGAGAAGTCCCAAACAATTCAAAATCAGTAGTGAAGTTAAAGCCTTTATTTCTGACACTGAACACAGCAGAAAAGTAACCTTCTTTCACTGGCAATCCTAATCCAGAACTTCTTCCCCTGAAATGCAGCTTTGCAGGCTGGAGGACGGTAAAGTTTGTGCAAAGAGCTCTAACAAAGTTGGTTTGAGATGGTACAACTTCAGGAACAGGTGTGGTTTTTTGGGTCAGAGCTTTACTGCAGATTTTTTTGGTTTTTTTCCTCCCTCTGTCACATGTATGATCCATTTTCAGGACCTGGTAAATGCAGCAGCAGATTTTCTAGTGTCCATCACTGCAATCAACAACAAAGATGATGATTGATTATTAAGACTGTACTTTGGTTTGGAAGCTGTATCATTTTGAAGTGTTATGTGTTCATTTAAATCTTAGTCAAATAAGCATTCTGAAAAGATTAAACAGAAGCTATTGCATTTGAATTTTTATACTGGAAATTGATTTTCTTAAAGGGTTTTCACAGGCTCTTGTCCTGGTACAAATTTCCAGCTTTGATCTTGCCAAAAGACATATCATGTTTTATTTCAGGTGCAGTGGGAGTGAGATCCTCAACGAAGTGCAGTCAGTGTAAGTAAAGATTAACAAAGGGATAGATGAAGAGGCACTTAGAAAAGAAGTTATATAAGGCTTGTGCTGTGGATTTATCTTTTTTAATATTGTACAATCCTGATAGCCCTGGGAAGTGCTAATTCTCTCCAGAGCACCTGCACATTATGCAATTGCTTCACTGATTCCAAGCGTGCTGCTTCCTCATCCAAAGGCCTTGTGCATTCAGAGGGAGAATGAAGATTATGTGAAGGGTATATGAAGGGTATAATTGCACGCAATGCTGGTGGGTAAATGTCCATTGCTAACTGAGTCCATTGGCTTTTTCCACCTTGGCAACCAAGAGAAGGTCACCAGTTGCAGATCCATCCATCTATCCATCCTCAGACGGAGGAGAGTGTTTGAAACAGAAATAACAGAGCTTAAAAAAGGCAGAAGAAAAGGTCAAAGGGTTATAAAGATACTGAGGGCTGCCGAGGCCAGGCCTGATCCTCAGAAGCACCTGGACATTTGTGCTGTGGGGAGGGGAAAGGAGGGGGTGCTACTGAATATAGAGTGAATCTCCTGCATTTGAGATGACCAAATATTTTCCTCTTGTACTGTCGTCCTTGCAGACTACAGGAGGCCTCTCAGGGAGGCCCTGGATGAAACTGGCTTCCAGAGTTCCCGATGTTTGTCCAGGAAAAGTTCTGAGGTACTTCAAGGTCTTCCAGTCTGTTGACTTTGGGCGTCTCATGGCCGCTGAGGAGGCAAAAAGTTTTGCAGTCATTTGTGTCTAGGAAGGTGTGCCTGTTCTCTTGAAACCACCTTGCTATGGAGATTATTTACACATCTTACAAAAGTGGTACCTGAACTTCTTTCTTGCAATACCAGTCCACCAGCAGACACGCATGTGAGAGCAAGTTTTCTTCCTTTTTTGTTCCATCTGCAAACTGTATACATTTCTTTTACTTTCTCATAGAGATATATAATATTCTCCATCATAAAACATCCAATTTTTGAGGTTTGGGGTGTATTCTCCAGGCATATAATTTGTTTTGTTTATTTAAAAGTAGAAGAACACACAGGGTGATTTACCACAGCATTGCCTCCCAAGGAGTACAACATTACTTAGACAAAAATATTAGATAGGATTTTAAGGATCAAATTTGATCATTAACAGGCTTTTTACTGAGGATCTTTTTCCACTTGAGTGGAAACTTTGGCTATAGAAGAGGAAGGACCCTTCTGTTTATTAAGCCTAGACCCCTGCTTTAATGTGCAAACTTGCTACATAATACCATGCCCAAAATTTAATCAAATAGTGCTTCTCATGCAAATAGCATTCAGTGCAGTTGGAACACACAGGAATATAGGATGGATCTGAGCCTTAATCTTTCCACGAGTGTTTAACATAACAAAAGCAAACTGGTCGAGTAAGCTGAAGGAGAACCATGTGTTTAGTAAGAGAAGGGAGACAAAGAGCAAAGTCTTCCAGCACACGGTGTGATTCTGCACCATTCAGTAGAATAGCTCCTCGTCATGAAGACAGAGTACCTCCTACATTACAGAGTCTACAACTGCCTTTAAAAGACAGTGTTTATAGTATATGATTGTATTACATCCAGAATGACTCTTTTCTTATAGCAAAGGTCTAAAGGAGATTGCTTGAAAATGTATCTTCAAAGTGAAAGTTTATATTTCACTGGGGGAGGGAATAATTTTTTCTGAGAGGCATTTCACTGAAAAGCGTGAAATAGGAGTTTCTGATGCAGATAGATTAGTCTTTGAAGAAATCACTGAACATACACAAGACTGAAATTGAACTTTGGGAAACTCAGGTAGAGGGGCATTTTAGTTAGACCATGGTCATTTAACATTTTTTTTTTTTTAAATATTACATGTTGAGCTATAGGAGCCAATTCAGACTGAATGATACTGATATTGTACAAAAACCAGAGACATTTTTAAAGTGCCTTGTCTGTTCCTATTAGCAAAAGAAAGTGCTTGCTGAGCCTGTATTGTTAAATTTATTGAGCCATAATTGGATGCAATGACAGTGAACTTGAGAGGTTTCTCAAATCCACTGGCTTAGCTCTGTATTTGTGTGTCACTAGAAATTATAAACCAGATTGTCCTTTGCAGCAAGGTCACTGACTTCTACTGTGTGGGAATGCCCGGCCGGCACAAATATCTCTGCAAGACACTGTGCTGTGCTTTTTTTGAACAAGTTTATTAGCCTGGCCAAAGAGGTGTGCTTCCAGCTCTAAGCTAACCCCCCGCACAGCAGCTACCATGTACCTGCACTGCTCTGCTTTGTGCTGCATGAACATGCCTCAAGCGAAATTTGAACTGAAAACTGAACTAAAATCCTGTTTTAAAAACCTCTATCTTCTTAAGGCCTCTATAAACATATTTAGCTCAATCTAAGTTTCCTTCTGTCGTTTTTGGATATGTCTCTTGCTAAGACAGGCAAAGGCAATACAAAACAGTTTTAAAGCTACACACACACAAAGCTTTGCATTTTTTTACCTAAAGTGTGTTTTTAAACCAGTTTAGCTAAATGGCGACAATCTTTGTGTTTTGACAGGCAGAGAGATCCTGGTGCTTTGAAGTAATCTGGACCTTTGCCAGTGTAGTCAAGATTGTTTAAGATCTTTATGCTGTGCCAGGGCTTGGAAGTGCGATATAGAGAAAAGTTACAGTCTCAAAAGAGTATCAGTAAACTGTAAAGCAGAGTCTGAATGAACATTGTCAACAAACAACTTGTGTCTTTACAGCAATTAAAATCTGTAATAAAAGGGTGGTCTCATTTCAGAATTCACAGAGTCATTAAACTCCTTCAAGTGCTGCTTCCCTGTGAGCAGCTGATAAAAATGGTCCAAACTCCTAAAAGAGAACTAAAAAAATCTAAACCCCAAACCCCATGAAAATCAAAACAGTCAAACTTGAAGGGAAAAAAAAGTCCAAAACAAAATAAGCCATCTGCCAGTAAATCATTGATCTGGACATGGATAAACCACAGGGCAAGAATAAAATATTCATAGTAATTAGTGGGAGAGACAGAATAGAAACCTCTTCTTTGCACTTGCCGTTGTTATGGTGATTCTTCCTCCAAACACTCTCTCCTCCCCCCAAATGACATTGGCTCTCTCCATGGCTTTCCATCTGGCTCTTGCTTTCTTGTTTATCCCAATGAAATTAGCTCGACTGCTCATTTGTCACCTTGGAGGTGTATTCGCTGCGAACATGTGCGGTGCGAGAGAGCGGGACAAGCAGATGGTGCTTGAGAATAGATAAACAGACAGATGCATTGAAGAGACAGCAAAATTGTTGGTATGAAATAGCGTCTGGAAGATGATGAATTGGGTTTGTGTTTGGTAAGGCTCGGCCAAGTCTTGCATGCAAAAAAAGCGTCGTTCCCGCATCCTTGTTTTCTTTTTGGCTGCTGGCACATGCTGTGGGCTCTCCAAATTGCTAAAGCTCCTGGATGAGAAGAATCAGGGGTACCATGTTTCAGGGAATACACTGAGGTTTCATGTGAACTGCTGGAAAATGTGACACATTTTCTTGTCTGCTTCTCCTTAACAAAATTAAAAACACAGCTCCATAAATCTGTGCAAATCTTTTCTGTTTTTAATGTCTGCTCTTTTCCAAGAAATAGCTCAAATCAGAGTGCCATTTAGGATACCTATGGTATCTTATTTATATTAATAAATGTGTGTACAGAAAAACTGGTTATTTCATAATACATTCATTTAAGTGCATTAAATGCAGAGTTGGACTGGATTTATGTCAGGGATCAAAATCTCTTGTCCAGAATGGTACAGTGAGAGTTATCTTGGAAATCAAACTAAGGACAGCAGCAGAGGGACAGCCTAGGTGCAGACAGAACAGGGAAATAAGCGGCATCATCTATAAAACTGACATAGATGGACGTTTTTGCTAGGCCCAAACAAATCTTTTGGCCAAATGAAATTTTGAAAGATACTGAGTATGACATGCTTATGTGTGTGGCACAGGACAGCTGGAGACAAAAGCAGGATAATGTTTACCTTCAGAAATTAGTACTACATTTGTCTAGTTACTGAGGTCAAATTTCTGTTTCCTATTGGATACTAAGACCCAACAGCTAACAGACCTTGCTCCATGGAGATCTTCCAGCAAGATTGCCAAGTTGCAGCTGTCTAGATTTATACACAAAGAGTCACACATATACACATAGCCTAGATTGACAAAAAGGCAACTGCTTAAAGAGACTGATGGTGGCAAGGAACGCTGTTGCAGCGGGTGTTCTGGTGGGTGCAGCAACTNCCCCGTAACTGAGGAGGATCTCTTACAGTTCTCCCCTCCAGGAGACCCTCCTGGTTCCTCTGTCAACAGGCCCACTGGCCTCCACAGAACGCCACTTCCAGTCCCAGCTGTAAGGATGGAGGGATGAGTTGGAGCTGGAATGGGAATAGATGGAGGGGAAAGGAGAGAGGAGGCAGCAAAATTGGGTACAGCATAAGGGTGGAGTGAGCCCATAGCTGTGCGTCTGAGATAAGGAGCAAAATGAGAATGTGGGAGGGGAGGAGAGAGGAGGAAAACAAGAAGAAGGAAGGGAAGGGGGAAAAGAGAAGGAAAGCTGAAAAGGACAGAGTATGAGGTTGGTTTAGAAACCACTGTGTGTGTTGGTGAGAAAGAAGATGGCTTGGTAGGACTTACTAAACTACTGGAGAAAAGGTGGGACTGGGGACCAGTTGGCAGAAGTCAGTCATTGTCAGACTGTCTCACAGAATGGGTAGTGATGGGCCTGGACTGCAAAGGAAGCAAGCGTCTTTTTCATTCATCACACATGTATGCCCAGTCCCTCTGCAGAAATGAAAACACACTCTCTAGAATCAGTAGCTGACAATACAGATAAAGTATGTCAGCAGTCTTTTTCATTTAAACAGTCATTTCTTGCCTGTGAACATTGGCCTAATTCAATATGCTCTGAAAACTCCAGGAAGTTCAGGAGTCTCAGCAGCTAATGGGAGACTGTAGCTCACTCACTCCCCATGCTAAAAACTAGTGGGTGTGTGCGCCATTCTCCAGGGCTGGCACAGCAGTCAGCACAGGGACAGCACCACAGCCAGGGTGGAAGCACACTTTTGAAAATAAGAATCTTTGTCTTGGTTTTTTTGCGCCATGACACTGCCATGGAAATTCTACCCAGAGCCAGGTTGCAGCAGCCTCTGCATATTCTCCAGACCCCAGAAGTTTCATATAGAAGCTTTACATTCCGTGGGCCAGGAATGCTAATCCAGTGCACATTTCAAAGCAGCGTGTGCTTTGATAGTTGATAGCTGAACCGCAGCTTTTATCCCTGTGACTGATTTCTTTCCCATCTTTGTTTCAGATTTCAGGGAACTAAGGTGAATTTGTCCATATTTGAGCCATGCTGGCTTCTGTTTCCCTGCCATGAAATAGATTCCCTGTTGATTTTGTACTGGAGATAAAAGATTTTGCTGCAGGGGGCATGCTTGTGTTCATCTCACTTGCAAAATGTATCTTCTGTTTTATAGAACAAAACCAGCTGATGTATGCAGGAATTTGACAGACTTGATTGAAGGCTAATCAGAGATAGAACCTTGGGGTAGCCTGGACACCTTGAGCATCGGGTGGGTTATTTTTGGTCTCATATCAGGATTGTGTAATTCCAGCAAGTCTCATTCATCCTCAGGTATGAACATACTCAAACTGATGCACCTCAGTCGCTCGTGCCATAAAGTATGGTGTTATCACTCAGGTTAGAACAGGATCTACAAATACAGGGCAGAGTCCAGCTTCCCATCATACCCCCTTGGGAGCTAGGTGAGGTACTGTCCTCCTCACACTCTCTTTGTGCTTAAAAAATGGAGCCCAGCAAGCTCTGTCTCCTTGAGAGGCTGTGCTTTAGATCAGGGCTGGTGTTTTCACTATGTCCTTGGCACAGAGAGGAGGAACTTGCTGAGAGGGGGAACTGAAGGGAATCTCCCACCTCTCTTCGGTTTTGCAGAGAAACTTTGTTTGTGGCAAACATTTGAGGACTAAGTTAAGAGTTGCTGAGCTAAGAGTTTTGGTTTGCAGGTATATGAGAACAACCCTACCTCTGGGTAATCAGAAAAGGTATGTTTAAAATTCATAGGCCATAGCTCAATTGTTTGGGATTGTTTGAGATTGTAACTGAATAATGGGAGGCCGGTACACCTCAGACTTCTCACATGCAAAAGCAAAAAAGGAAGCTCGGTAAGTTAAACTCAAAGTTTGCTTTAAAATGCAAATGTAGTCAAGTCCTCTTGAAATTCCAGTTTGTCCTTTTCTGTTAAGGGAGTGGCATATAGAGATGTTTTTCATACATTGCATACACTGATTTCCTTTGTAAAACAGAGCTTTAAAAGTTAGAAAAAAGAAGGCTGTATACTAAAAGGAATTGCATATAACAGCTGCCTGTGTGGGTTTACTGGCTCACAAATAGCAGGCAAGGTCACCTAGCACTCAGGCAATCCAGTGCACTGGACAGTGAGTGTATCATGGTGATGCATTCCATTTTAGAAGTGAAATGATGGGCTTTCATTTTTTCTTAAGGGATGGAAAGGAGCAAGGAAATGTTCAGGAAGAACACTCCTTTGATCCCAGTTTGCTGCAGGGTTTAAAATGATATCCCAGATTTCGAATATTCTGTCAGACCTTCCAGGAGAAAGAGACCTCACATTTTAGAATGAATTTCCATATTTGTATATAAATACATATTTCATACAAATACCGCTGGCTATGGCCAATATGTAAAGTGCACGAAAACAACTTCAGTATGAATTGAGAATCTTAATCTCCAATAAACCAAAAACGACTACATCTTCAATTACAGAGATATTAACTGATGTTAGTAGCACATGCTAAACTTCTAGGTAAGACACATAATAGAAGTGTTAGTTACTTCATAAAAACAGGTAAAGGTTTGTCAGGGGAAGGCAGATTAAGTGTTTCCCTTTACCCTACTGACAATCCTCAAGGACAGTGTAGCATCCTTACTGTGGTGTGATGGTCCCACTTCTTTATGACAGACATAACAAGAAATATTTTCAGTACAACTGAGTTGAACCTTATTTAATATATTTTACCCTAGGTCGCGCAAAGTAGAGGTCCAACATAGTTAAAAGCATGAGAAATGAAGCCATTTTTGTGTCCATCCTATCTTAGGAAGAAACAAACCCTTGCGTATTCCTTGAGGAATACTGCGTACCTTGAGGAGTATCAGCATTCAAATAGTTTTAGATTCACAAACCTAGTGATTCAACTTTCAAATCAACAGTTTTCACTGCAACAGGAAATGCTCCAGGAAACTCCTGTCTTATTTTCCTGCTGCTGTATATCATGCTTGATCCCACACCAGGACGTAAATAAATTTACGCAGTTAGTTGTGCACATGCAAATAGTGTGAGGGGAAAGAAAAGTCCTTCAGTCAAGACTTAATCCCAGCTTTTGGATGTTCTGTCTCTCCCATAAAGGGAATGGTTTGTTTCTGTGTCTTTAACCTGGCAGAGCATATGATGAAACCTACCATGGAAGGCCATGCTCTGCGATGATTCTACTCCTGCTGATTTTAAACAGATTGTTCCATTCTCCTAATTACTGCAAAACTCATTGGCATTTGGGGAAAAAAGGTATTTGATTTAAAATCCTGACATTTGAGATCCTGACATTCCTCAGGTACAAGCTCATTCTTGTACTGGTATGTTACTCTTCTGCAAATTGCATGCCAAGTTGAATTTGTTATGTGAGTATGAAAACCAAGAGGATATGGAGAGCTACATACTGGGGACAGCAGAGCCACAGGAACAACGTAATGTCAACTGTCAGGCCTGGGGGTCAGAGTCACATCCTCTCATCATCCACAATTTGCATGTCTTCCTAGCCTTTTCATCTTCTGAAGAGAGAACTGACAACATCTGGCAATTGCTGGGGAGCATGAATTTTGTCACATCAGATAAGACAATTTATCTGTTTGCAACCAGCCAGTCTTTCTGCAGCACATATGTCAGCTCTTGAACAGCATCCCAGACCTCATGCATCAGGGGTTGGGAGTCTTCTATAAGGCCTCTGTGGAATCTGATGAAATGGTGAGATCTTTACTGGCACTGCCTAGCAGTGACAGACTCTCACAAATCATCCTGGTGATTTCAGCTGTTGCATAGCTGCCTGCTGCTTCCAATTTCAGATTTTTTGCTGGTTGCTGCTTGTTTAATCTTCCAGGTGAGTTTGTATAGTGGTGGTGTTATGACACCTCTCCATGGAAAAAGCAGAAAGGACAAAATGAGCAATCCTGAGGCATATGAGTACTTTTAGACTGTTTGGTCAAAGGCTTACAGCAGCAGCTCCTTATAGCACTGCCAAGTCACCCAAAAGATGGGAATGGTATATTAAATGAGAAGTTACTTAGTCACAGTCTTTACATCTGTAGATGATTTTAAGATGACAGCTCTTTTTAATGAATAGGTGTGATGCTAGAGCCTGAAGGTACTGCAAGAATTTAAAACCACAACAATGAGTCCAAGAGGACAGAAAAATCTAATTGGGAGAATGAAGAAGGAGGTTTCATTTCTTGGCCATGCCAAGGACTTTCTTCTATGCAGAGAGTGGGAAGCTAGAATGAGGCCAAGGACTGCCTAGTCTTAGTACCTCTGTGTGGAGTGCCCTCACCTCTGGTCTTTGCACTATTCCTGTTCAGGGAAACCATGGTTTTAGGAGTTACTGAGGTAGCATTCACTTCTTGGATTTCTTTTCCTCCAGTCAGCAGAGCAGGAATGAACATCAGGCCAACTGAGATGAAGGCTAACATTAAAGTGTTGGCCAAGTAGTCTTGGCTAAGAGTAGGGTGCAGTGAAGTAAGGAAATTTTCTAAGCCTTTTTTCACTAAACAAATTTGGTCACTGTCTTTTGCAGTTAGGAAGTTTTGCTGAATTGCCTGTTCATGGCAAACACTTAGACATAAGGTGGGAACTAGATTGTTGATAGTGATATCTCTGCTTGACCAAATTGGACCCTTATAATTGTTGTTTTGGCCATCTTTGGGGTAGATTGCTGAAATACAGTCCTAGATGGAGCTATTCCTGAAGGCTGTGAATGTCACCTATTACCAGAGAAAACTAACAAAGGAGGAGCTACATACTTTTACATGGATTTGGAGAGGAGTAGATGTTCTCAACCCTGGAGAACTATGGAATAACGGACCTTTGCTGGTCACCACCTGATTTCCAGTTGATGGTTTTTAGGTATAATGATCTGTTAGTTATATTTAATTCTAGTTGTCCCAGAGAATATTCTCCCCTAGTGTAATTTCACCAAAGTACCTGTAGGACTTCATCATTCTAATGCAAGGCGCACGTTTCTTTTCAGTGTTTCCTATGCACTCATCTTCCACTAAATTTGGTACTTGCTAGTCATGCCAATTACTTCTGTCATTTCCAAAGAAATTGGTTTGAAGAGCAAAGTAGGTCAATTTGTGCAAAGCAGTTTGTAACAAAAGTGTGAGAATATGATAGTCTCTTAAATTGCATGTGTGCCCTTCAGCAAGAAATGAGATTTTTAAAGCACTGAAAGTAGACAAATCTGAAACCTTGGAAGCACCCAAGATATGTACAGCTGCAGTCTGATGACTCATTATTAACAAATAATTAATCATAGAATCAAGTCAAGTATTTTTTTTGCTAAAGAAATTTTTCTTTTTAGTGTATTTATGTTGAAGATTTTTGGATTATCTGTAAATTCTAACTACCTGAAGCACAAATGGGATATTTTGAATCATTAACTTTCAAACTGGATATATGTACTGTATTTATTCAGTTCAATTGGCCCCTATATTATTGTGGCTATCTCTTCACTAGGTGAATCACTGATTTCTATGAATTTTGGATTAAACATGATTTAGAATCCATAACTATAAATCTGTTCTGATAATGGATACCATTTTAATTCCATGGAGTAGTCAGGCACTGTTCAAATATTTGTGTCAAGACTTATTAGGTATCTGTCTTATACAAGAGAAGACATTCAGAAAGTTGAGTAAAAAAAAAAATTCTAGGTTTTCCCATCCCACTTCTTTACCTAGGTATATTTAATAAAAAGAAAAGGACCTTTGAAAAATATGTATTTGAAAACAGAATCATTTAACTAGGAAAAGAACTTTAAGATCATCGTGTTGAACTACTAACCCATTGCTGCCAAGCTCACCACTAAACCATGTCCCTAAGTGCCACAACTGCATGTCTTTTAAATGCCTCCAAGATGGTGATTTAACTGCTTCCCTGGACAACCTGTTCCAACTCTTCTGGTGAAGAAATTTTTCCTAATATTTGGTCTAAATCTCCACTGAAAGAAGAGCCTAAATTAAGTTTGAAATCGGATAGGAACTACCCCTGAGACTTTCTCCTGGACATAAATCTTTACAGGACAGTTATGTCTCCAAAGAATATTTGCTGGTCCCTCTGAAAGAGTGTATGAATTATTTTACTGCATTTCCCAGCTGCCTTCGTCCGAGAGGTCGCAAGAGTAGAGGAAGGGAATCTTAGGCAAAAGTATACATTAGTTTCATCTAGCTTCTTTCTAAATAGTTAATGGGGAAGGTCAGGCTGTTCTGCAGCCCAGACCAGTGTGGTAAACACATCACCTGAAATGAAAGGAGAAGAAATAGCCCAGCTTAGCCTGAGTCATCCAGACTGCAAACCACACAGGGTGAAATGGAAAGAGAAAGAACCTCCCTTGTTTCTCACAGGGGAGAAGTGCACTGAGAAATCAGTGATGATTAATAAACATTATTCAGACATGAGGTAGGAAGACAAGTAACTTTCCAAGTAACTCCCTTTACTGCAGTAGCCAAGCAGAAAGCAAGCCAAGTCCTTTAATTAGGACATGATATCTTGCTCGCTTGTTACCTCATCATCCAGCTGCAACTTATCACATCCTAGTTTATGACCTCCCAAGGATGGAGAGCTTATTTCACAGGAGGCTGATGCAGTATGTACTGCTACAGAACCTGCTCTATAACTGACTTTGGAAATGCTCTTACTACCACTAAACCCAACAGGATAATATGGTTCAGAGACAATATTACCCCCAAGAAAATGTATGTGCTTATAAAGCTAACAAATTAGCCTGGTTATATATGCACTTAATAATAAATCCGAATGAAGACAGGATGAGGAAGAAAATTTCCTTTTGTTTTAGTCTGTGTATTAGATGTCAGAATTGTCACATGATGTGTGAAAAAAAACCCCTGGCTCGTGCAAGGTCATGCTTACCCACAGAGCTAATGAGAAAAAACTATCCAAACAAAAATGAAAATTACTTCTGGAATAGAAATGTTGTGTACATTGCAGAGTGCACTTCCCTAATCTTTGAGACACATTATACATCATTTATTGTCCATGAATAATTTGTTAGAGCAGTCTCTGTGCACCTTCTGTTACATAGGCTGCACTGCTGCTGCAAACATTTCACCACATAATGTTCACCTCCTGAGACATTTCCAGAAATGAGCAGGTCCCTGGTCTGTTAGAGAGCTGGGTGATCTTTTTTCTTCCTCTTTCAGCAAAGTAGAATGGAGGGAATCTGAAATTATGTTCAATTGAAAATCACAATAGCTGTGCAGAATTTTGCTAGTTTTTTTAGGTGATCTCTTTGTGTGCCAGTCTGCAATTCCCGCCCCTTCCTTTACCCTTGTTCCAGAGATTTTGCTTTCAATGTTGCATGAGAGAACCTTGACATGTTAAATTGTTCTGGCATTCCCAGTCAAATCATAAAGACCACCTGTCTTCATTCTGCAGGAAATAGATACATCAAGTAAACATTCTTGTAGCTCTTCACTTCTCATCAAGGTACCTCCTTCTAGGGTCGTATTCATCCTTCCTCCATTTCTTTCCGTCAGTTTCTCAAGTCAGGGACTTGAAATTCTCAGGGCTTCTGCATCATTCAGTTACTGACACTTTCCTTGGGAGATGAGCTCTATCTGGTTCATCTGGTGTGAGGACTACAAGCTCTCCTAACCCCATTTTGAACAATTAATAATTTCTTATCCCTCTTGCAGATCCAGGATAGCAGAGCTTCCTAACCTCTATCCAAAAGAGAAACAGTTTCACCAACGTTTCCATGGCTAGAAAATGGATGGCTTATCCACCTGAGCATGGATTTTATAATTACAACTATTTCAAAGCTATTCTTACCACACAGTCTTTGAGACAGCTTTCAGGATCCAATTGTTTTTCAATAATGTCAGATATCCAGCTCTGTTTTGATAAACAGCTAATGATGGAGATGTTAATGTGGGATGATTTCCAAAAGACCAATTTTTTCTTTGTGTCTGTCACCAGATCTCAACATCTCTTCAAGTACCATTTAATCTGACTGATTTAACATGATTTTTGGGCTGGGCAGTGCCCCAAAACACTTGGAAAAGCAAATGACCCAATATAGCACCTTCTGGGGACAAACTTATGCTCAACACACAGGCTCAGGCTTGACAAAAGCATCCTGGAAGTGCATGGAGTTCTCAGCAACACAACAAAAGGGATCTAAGGTGATGAGTAAGTACTTGCTGTATCAGAGCCTTTGATAATTGCACCATAGGGAATGCTCTTTGTGGTGAATCTGAGAATAGAATCAGAAGAGAGAGACTTGAAGTGAAAATCACGCAGTGGCAGGTTTCCTTGTGCAGAGTCCTGGACCTGAAGAGAATACGGCAGAGGGAGCATGATGACCTTCTTTAGAAGTAGGACTTACAAACATACTGTGTATTTATTTTCTACGCAGATATCACATGCTCGTCTCTTCTGGGATAACAGCAGAATTTTCTTTGGTTCTAGCTGCCTGTCTGTTGGAAAGAGGACCTTAGAAGGTCCTACTAAAGTCCATTAAAAGCACCATCTTCTGTTCTAGCTGTGAAGGGGAAGCTATTAAAAAACCATTCTGGGGAAGTCTTTGTAGGAAACTCACGGTGGATGGTAATAGGTAATTAAAAAATAGTGCTCCTGAGTAATTCCGAAATCTTGAACTGCAAGGCAGGGATCCAGACATTGTTAAGTAACAGCTGTAAGGTGTTGATATCTGCCTGGTGATCTGGTCCCTCTTTTCCTCTTATTCTTAAAAAGCCTTGAATTGTGTCATTTGAAATGAGTGTAGGCCATATGAATATAGCTATTTTCACTTCAGGTCTTTGCTTTTAGATTTTTGGTGTGTTATGGATTCCCTATATGATGTGGACACCAATGAAAAGATCTCATGTCAACACTATTAAGACACGCTTTCCATAGAAAATGTAGAAACAGTGCTAAATTTAAGTTGTCCCAAAGTAAATCATCCTATCTCTACTGAAAGTGTTACCCTTCAATCAGAGTTGTGGTTTTTTGTTGTTGTTGGTTTTGTTTTTGTTTTTAAAGTACTATGAATATGTAAGCTCCACGGGTTACTTTATTTGGGAGGTTACCAAATAAAACATATTGCTGAAACAGTATGCCAAAAGCTGTTATGTGTATTTGATCCATATAAAGTGAGATGGACAGTAAACATATTGTTATGTCAGAGAAAGAGCATGATTACATTTAAGGTGGGTACTATAACAACATTTAAACTTCAATCAAACACAAAAAAAGGTTGTGATTCTTTAGGAGGGTTGGGAGAAGGAACCTTCATCCCTTGCAAGCCATGTGGCCCCAGGCCAGTCAGAGTTTTGATGATAAACACATTATGAGAAGGAGGAAAAGTGTGTGTCCTGGTGGAGTTGAGTAAGTTCATCATAGGAACCTAAAAATACAGTACAGGAAAGAACAAACAGGAATTTGTGATGCCCTGAAACTCACGAGTTCTGCTAAAGAAAGCAGCAGAAATATAGGCAAGCATTTGCTCCTTCAGATAATGTTCCCAAGAAGCCATCATTTTTACTGAGCCTCATGTTGTTTTCCTGGGAACTTCCTCAGGGATATTATGAGCAAGGAAAGAAAAATTCAACAGATTGCAGGATGTCTCTCTAGGGGATAAAAAACCTCCTTTGTTTAAAAAGAACTTTTCCTTTGCTTCTGAGCCTCTCTTCGGTCTTGGAGGAGAAACACATCCCATGAACAGTGCCTGAAGTCATGGAATACCCAAAGTCCAGCATCACAACAGCAAAAATTGCCAAGCTCAAGGTACAACATATTGATACCGGGTGTTTGATCTGAGAAATAAACTTGGCTGAGGGATTGGTTACGAGTACTGTAAACAAAAGTGTGGAAGCGTCTCTGCACCGAGCTCATGCAGAGGGATTTGTGAGGTCTTAGTCTTTGTTTCTCATGCTTGAGGCAGGAGGTGGTAGGGAAGGAATAGTGTTTCTTGCCCCCAGCCATGGTTCTTTTCCATGCTTTACCTATGACATGTCTTAAACTTTTCAAGAAGCCATCCCCAGGGTCCAGTGAGGGCTCTTCAGAGAGTACCAGCCCTCTTTGGTCGGAGATTGCAGATGTCACGCCCAGTAGCTGGACATCAAACAGACAAATTTGCTTTTCATTTCCATCAGAGCCAGTATTTTGGATTCAGTGCCTTTGGATTCAGTCTTTATAGATGCCTTTGAGCAGAGCTTCAGAATGGAAAGTTTTGGCATTCTGGGGTTTTGTGCAGAGATGTAATGTGTGTCCATCAGCTGTTGCAAGAACAGTTGGGTTGCCTGCTTCTTCACATGAGTACCTCTTACCTGGCAGCCCAAATCCCCATGCTCGTCTTCTGTCCAGCATCTCTCATCCTTGTTCAGGATGCTGATCACCTGGGATGCTGATTCCTCATTTCCGCCTGGAGATACCGCAGCATTCAGGTGGCTGCTTCAGGAAGGCGCTGAGTTTCTTTCTCATTCATCTCTCCCCTCACACCAGGCTTCCTGTGAAAGTCCAAACTTCATTTAACAGGACCTGGAAAACAGGTTTCAAGTGAAATTGGTGTTAGACATAATCCAAGCCTACTCACAGCAGAAATTCTTCCTGGCTTCTTTGATGTGTCTCACCTAGGGGCCCTAAGGCATCCTTTAGCTTTGTCTAGTCAAAGTGTCAAAGCTATTACAGTTGTTTTCTTCTGTTGCTACACAGGCCATCTGGAGCTACTGAAACATTCCTATTATTTTCCTAGATAACTGTTGAACATGTATTCTGTACAGCCTTAATTCTCAGTTGGTTTTGCCAGCTTTCTACAGACCACACAATATGTTATTAACTAGAGAATGGGTTGTGTTACTTTTCTGTGTTACAAGTTTATTAATGATGACTGAGATGAGATCCCTTCTGGGATGGTTACTTACCTTTTCCACAATAGTTGACACAGCACAAATTGTTTTAGGATTGAAAGAGGTAAGTTGAAACTGCTGAGGGACTGGAGCATGACTGTAATTACATAAAGCAGAGCAATCCACATGGAAACAAACATTCAGGCTGTCAAGCCTCCCTTTCTAAAAATTTGGAATAAACTCATTTAACATCTTGTATATGACTCAAATATTTACAGATCTCATGTTGTATACTAAGGATTTGAAGCAAAGCCTAAATAAAACAGCTACACAATACACAATTTATTTTATAGGTGGGGCTGGCACTTATTTTTACTAGAGCATATGGTGAATATTTAGAGAACAAATCTATGCAATTCAATTTCATCTCCAATATGCATACTTTTCAGTGAGTGGCTTAAGGCCAAACAGGATAATACCCCTTATGGGATCCCCTACACCACTCCAAATTGATTCAAGACAACAAATTTAATGGGGGCTGCCAGTCATTTGTGGATTCTGTAATTTGAATACTTTCCCAGATATTAACCCCCATGGGTCTAATCACTCTCCTCTCTCTGGTACACAGGGGGAAGCTCCTATGATAGCTAGATGCATTATTTTTGATATGACGGTAATTTATGGGTTTGATATTCTCAGCTCATGGAACCTCTGTGACATCTTAATATTTTAAAAGTTCCTTATTTTACAGCAGGAATCTTGATAATGTACTGATTCTTAGCTAGTATTAACAAAAATTGAAGCATTTTTGTTTTTAACAGTATTTTCCCCTGTAGTTCTGTCTAGTTCTCTTGAAACCCAGTGCTGTAACAGGATCAGTACGAGTGGGTGCCATGAAAACCCTTACTTGGAAAAGTTGGTTGCAAAACCAGGATTGCTATTTACCACTGTTTAAGAGGTTTAGAACAGATACTGATCTTCAAAGCATTTTCTCAATTTTTCCTTGATGGCAAAAATAGCTTGAACTATTTTTTTTTCCAGTGGAAGTTAAAATCCATTACCCTACTTAGTATAAAAAGGGGGAAATTGTGTCCCTGACAGAATACCTTCCATCCCCAAGGCAGCAAATATTTATTGTTCTAATGGCCCAACCAGAGAAAAACTGTTGCTGTCACAGTGTATCATCATGTATCCTTATAATTATCTTCATTTTTATTGCTAGCTGTAGTATAACATGACTGACAAACTGCAAGGCTGTTCCACACTGAACAGTGTAGGAGGAGACAGGAACAAGAAGCCTCACAAGTCAGAAGAGTAGATTCTGACTCTGAAACACCTCTCAGCAAAATCCAACATTTTAAGTATGATGAAAATCAGGGAAAGAATTGTACCTCTGGGTATGTTTTGAAACGGAGTGGAAGAAAAGAGATCCTTGGGCAACTTCTGCTTTCTGTTTGTGAGGGGGCTCCTGCAGACGTGGCTGGTAGTGCTCTGGTCTCTGTGCCTTCGTTTTCCTATGCACAGGGACCACAGAAATGGCACTGAGTTAAAGTATCTGGGTTGGACTTTCTGCCTGAGCCACTTTGGTGATTCTCAGTGCAACTAGCAGAGTAATTTCTTCAAAGAATTTCATCCATGGGCTGTTTTACATAGATGTAAATGTCTTCAGAAGTTGCCAGAAGGATCAAGCCTTGCAATATATTTTTTGGCCAAAGTTTTAAAATCAGTAAAAATGTCTGGCATGAGCCAGGGTCTTGGTCTGGATCTAAGACATTCGTGTTATGGTAAAGAATGAAATGGAGCAACAACTGAAACTTTGGCTGTAAATAAGAAACTGCTCAGAATGAGAGTCATTGATCTTCTACTAGAATGTGAGAGATGGACACACCTGTGGAGGGACAGAGGATGATCTCTGGGAGGAAGGACAGGTGCCAGTGAAGGTATCTGCTGAGTTCTCATCTTCATCAGCTGTCTGCACAGCTGGTGAAGGCAGAGTTAGTTCTCCATCACTGTAATCCTTGTGCTGCTCAATGTAATGTCAGTTAAGGCTTCAGATGCACCCACACATAGGATGGTTCAGTTTCTTTATTGCCTGGACACTCAGCAGAGCTTATGTAGCCTTCCTTCTTTTCAAATGTGATGTAAAATGGAGTACGACACCTTTGATGAGGAGTTTGGATGCCAGTCTCAAAGGCACCGTGAAATGCCATCCTTCAGGCCCAAGCAGCTTTGTGTCCTGCCCTTACACTGCTACACAGCGGGAGCAGGGAGTGGGCTCTGTTTCTGGGCTCTGGCACGGGGATCGATTTGCTGCAAAAGCCACAGAGCCGTAAATGCTGCCAGCTGGGGGCCCAGTGGGAGCCAATTTCTTTACACTCTGCACACTGCCAGGGCCTGATCCCATATCCTCTTCCTTGCTAAATCCCTAGTAACTGGCCAAAATTACTGAATCACACAAGGAGAGGAAGATGCAATCTATAATATTCCATGTCTGCCTTAGTTTCTATCTATAATTTGAATGTTTAAGACTTCAATGAAGAATTATGAAGGACTATGAGGGTGACATTTGAGAGGAGTGGAGAAAACTCAGTTATTAATAAACAGAGAAAAATTATGTATAATGATGAACAATGCTTTAAACCCATGATCTTTCTGCCCTCTTCAAATTTTAAGGCAGAAAATAGCCTCCTTTTCTTGATGCTAAGGGAGAAGAAGGTTATAATGTCATAGCTGCTTGGCCATAAACATACCAGGATTATTTAGAAAGCTTTATCTTTTAAAATAAAGTTGTGCCCTGACCTTATTGAGAATGTGTGAAGGAATCATTTGATGCTTTGTTACTGCTAACAGCAAACTCTCCTCTTTTCTGAGAACAGCACTGGATTTCCAAGAAATGTTTTGCCACATTTTCCTCTAGAGGAATCCAGTGCCCAGGCAGTCGATGCTGGAGTGGTTTCACAGTGCTCAGCAGACAACAGGCAGTACATGAACCCTCCTTTTACATGCCAGGCCCTGATGTGCTGAGTAAGGACAGGGCTGAGAAGCTGGGAAGAAGGGGGCTCTGCAGGTACTGAGGGCTCCTTCAGCAGCACAATAAAAGCCTGTCCCAGCTGCTTTGCTACGCTGGTTCCCGCCACAAAAGAATGTCAGCAAAGCTTCTGGGCACAGACAAGCAGGCACAGATGAAAACCTGGTGCTATCCACAGAGCTAAAAGTGACATTAAACAAAGCTGACCTTTTTCTTTTGCTCCTTCTTTTTGCTTTAAACTCAGGTCTAGTCCCACTCTCAGTGCAGGAAGCATAAACAAATTGTTTAAGGCGATACTAGATTTCATTTTCCCAATCTGCAGCACCATACTTGCTGTACAAACAGCTCCACACAATGTCCTTCTCCTTGCCAAGTCGGCCTTTAGAAGTGCTGAGTGGTGGCAGGAGGCCAGCACCACCTTTGAGACTGATGTCATTGTCAGTCTGTGACATGCCTGCAAGCAACATATTTTGTAAGGATCCAAGCTCCTCATTCACCACTGAGACCAGTTCTTATTTGTGTTTAAATCCCTCTATATGGCGGAGTGCCACCTGCAACTCCCAGGAAATCCTCAGAGATGCTGGCTTGAACTGAAAGTTCGTGATCATAGTTAAGGCACATGCATATTTCACACTCTGAGTGCTAGGAAAACAGCTAAAATGTGGTATTTATGACGCTGCCGTTTTGTGCTTTCCTTTTTGGGAAAAGCAGGAAACATAAATGGAGGCAGATCTGTGGATACACCCACTCCAGTTGCCCTGCTTGTCCTGCTTCACTGTCACTTGTGTACCAACCGTGCAGCACAGCAGCCTGGTGAGAGGCAGGTTCTCTCCTCTGCCTCTGGGGAGCTGTGAGCGAGGCAGCAGTGGAAAGCCCATGGCCAGGGTCCTTGCAGCCAGAGCTGCTCTCTTCATGGAGGGAGCCCAGCAGCACCCAGAGCTGATCTCTGGACAGTTTTGCCTTGACCAGGATGGTGCAGCCCAGTCCAGGTCTACAGCAGCTGGAGGTCATGCCTGTGGCTGTAATACTTTGCTCCCATTGTGAAGCTTAAGGCAGTATGAGATGTGGCTCAGTAACTTCCTTAAGGAAATTACCAACTAAAATATTTGACAATGCTAAGACACCAGCTCCATAACACCAGAGAATGCTCTGCTCCTGCAGGCTCACCTTCTCTAGCCTGATGGTCCCTTCTTGTTTCATGGAAAAACCCACAGGATCTGGATTAAACCTTGCCATTGATCCACTGGAAAGGCAACCCGTGTGTACTCAATGAAGCCTAGTAGGGAACAGGAACTGGTTGTTTTCCAAGTCCTACTGCACTTCCTTAAATAAATTATTTAACATCTAAACACCTCAGTTTCTCAGCTGGCAGAACAGCAACCGTCACAGGGGAGCAAGCAAACTTCTGTATATTCCCGAAAAGCAAATGGCTGTGTAAGCATTGTCTGAGCTCATACAGAATCTGAGAGCAGGGAAGCCAGGATCAAAATTCAGATAGGTACATAGAAAATAGGCTGACAGTCAGACACAGTCCAGCTGGGTCCTTCACGCTGGCCCCTGGAATTTGGATGAGCAGTTGTAGTTTCTTCTGTCTGCTGTCACTTATTTTTGCTGTGATGCCGCCTGACCCCTCCTCTTGCTGAGCGCTCTGGATTAGTAAGATTTCCACTGCTGGGTTTTCCATCCAAGTTAAAAAAAATACAAATTCATCTTCACAGAGAGCACACACCTCTAGAAAAATGGGCAACAGCATTCCTGTCTTCGGTCATGGGACACAGCCAACTAAAGGGCATCCAGCCTGCATTATGAAAATAACTGGAAGCGGATCACTTCTTGCATAGCACCGCTACTGCCTTAATGTATTTCCTGAATGGCTATGGATATTCCCTGTTTAAAGTGGCCAACTTCCAAAAAACTCCCTGTAAATATGTTTCTCTCGCTGCCAAAAACAGAGACAAAGAAATTCCTTTCTCCTGCCTCTACTTGCTCAAATTTAATTAGTATCACAATTTCTTCCTGTGCTAAGAAAATGGCTTCTTTTTCTTCTCCAGGTCACTCCAGCACAACAGACACTAATATAAAAACAAATCCTAGTAAAATGCTGTAATATATAGAAAACTCCTCAAAACTGGTAAGAAATCCTGGTATATGATAACAGGTCAAGCTCTTTGGGTCCACATTACCAGGTACTGTATGTAGCAGCTACAGCTAAAATTCATGTAAGACTCCAAATTTTCTGTAACTACTCAGTCACACTGGTCACCAGGAGTGTCTGGTTGTTTATGGTGCTGAAGACAATGAACACCTTCCCACCACAGCTGTGGTGTATCCAGGAGAAGGGTGAGATGTATCGAGGCAGGATCTCCTGGGGGCCCTCCTAAGCCCCGGCCTCCCCGTTCTTGCGGAGCGAACCTCAGCACTCCCTGCCCGAGGTATGAGCCACCTTCACTTTCATCTTGCCCCCTCTGACAAGCTCACACATACGTGTGTGTGCTTGTGTAATTGCGTATTTTTCAGTGTGTATGCATAATAGAAACAGTCTCCACTGCACGCGGGCTTTCCCGAGGGAGAGGACGAGCAAATACATTATGAGACAGATGTTAGTCATGCTGCTTATTAAACCACGGCATGGCAGCGTTCAAATACTGAAGTGGTAACAGTGGCAGAACTGAGTAGAAGAGGGAAAATTATTTTCAGGTGTCTGTTTCTAATAACCACATTTTCAGATGAGGTGAGCACACAAAACCTCTTTGATTTCATTTGGGACATAATGTTCCATTCCCATTTCTCGTTCGGAAGACACTGGGTTAGCTGAGGCTAGCTCTACCTCAAATGATACCTTCCCATGCAATGCAGTTGTTCCAATCAGGTGGCCCTCAAACTTTTCAAAACCTCCCAATGAACGCTAGTGCCTTCTTAATACTATTTTTAACTTGCTGCTAAAACCAGTTGCCAGAAAATCAGTCAATAACCTAAACTCAAGTTAACTTGATTTAAACTGAGATTCATGCCCGTTCCCCCTGCTTTCTAATCTGCAAAGCATTGAGAGGATTAATTACTGTTTTCTATGGCTTTTGAATGTACAGCTGAGGGCATAGGTGTTCCAGAGAAGGTTGTGCAAAATATCTGCTCTGTCAAAGCAATGCCTGCCTGTTCTAAAGAGCTTTTGTGCCATAGTTCTGCAGAATTTGTCAGATGTTTTACATTTTTACAATCTGATGGCACGCTATAAACCATGTCTTTGGTGGAGAAGGATTTGCATGCTGTTTGATGTATGTGCCAGCTTATGGCCTGCTGCTCCCTAAAGCAAAGGCTTGTTTGCATAAAACATGTATCAAAAGGAGGTTTGCTTATGTGGTAGCACGCTCAGATGCCTGCTGGAAAAAGGGAACTCACCGTGATAGAGGTTGAAAGCCTACGTATGCATCTTTTGGTTGTGTCTTTTGATTGTGTACACTTCATCTGATCACACTGTTACAGAAAAGAACCCGAAATCTATCAAAGTAAATGATTTAGAAAGAAAAGGGGAAACAACAACACTGGCTATAGCTTATATGCTATTCCCCAGACATTTCTTCAGACACCATCTTGCCTAGTTCCTCATTAGCACAGAAAAAAATGCTAGACTTTAATCACAAAGACTTCCTAAGTAGATTAAGGGCCAATTTTCTCTGTCCATTTAACTTATCTTTAAAGCTCTGTATTGTATTGCTCTTCCTAATCTGAGCTGAGCTTTTACACACAAATGCTGTTTAAAAACAGCAGAGCAAATACTACGTGGTGACTCTATTTCCAAAGACCAGGTTTGCAGCAGTCTGTGGTTAAAAGTTGTGTGATGCTGATATGGGATAAAAGACAATACTAAGAGGGCTGGGAAAGTCCATTTGGTCTAAAGAGCATCTCCTCCACCCTGTTGTGGAAAAGGCCACTTTATAGACCATGCAAAGTTTCTGGCATTATTCCTGTATATACACATATGCGTTGCTAGATATAAAAAGATAAAAGAGGCTTTCTGTTTTAAAGATAGATAGATAGATAGAGATACAGACAGACAGATTGATGCCTCTTTGTCCATCTTCTTTTAGGAGACTGTTTTCAATATATATGTTTAATTGTATTATCTTCTGTGACTACATCAGCTGTATATAAGTGGTTGGTCTTTAGCTGATGTACTTTTAGAAAGATTTAATGCCCAGTGTACTGCCTGATGTGTTTTATTTCTTCATAGTAGCTGTAGAGGTGCTGCCTCTAGGCAGCTGGCAATGAACCGTCTGCATGTAATACATTATTTTCTGTTTAAATGGGTGTTTCTAGGCTGTAATTACTATGTCTGCACTGCAATATGCACCAAGCCTAATCAGTTCATCTGTCAGCGTTGTCTGCTACGCTGACAAGAGACTAAAATCTGCAGGCCAGACCTGATAGATGTCAAGGTTTAAAAATGTCCTACTGCTTCTTCAGACTGGTGGTTTCTGCTACAAGATCGATGGAGGCGTCAGAAGAGTGTATGTGGATTTTTAAACTAGATTTTACTAGTTTTACAGTCACTAGAGTGACCTGACTCCCACAAAAGAAGCATTTCCACATATCCAAAGCTTTCTGGTATGTAGGTCACAGTCAATTTAGTTAACTTGCTAAGTAGCTCAAATGATAATTTAATTTTGGTGTAGGGTGGTGTCGTTTTTTTTTTTTCCATTCAGGTCAGGAGTGGCCTCAGGTAACAGTGGTCTAGTTCCTCACTCCATTCCCCATCCTGGCTCCATTTGAGTTTCAGAGTTGCCTCTGCCTAACCTGAAGAATCAGCACCAGAAGAATATTCTGTGCTTGCACTGGGACGATTTCAGAGTAACTAACTCCTGTCAAAGAAACCAGAAACCCTGGTAGTGGTACTGGCTAAATAAACCAGTTCTGGTTCTGGGAGCTGGCAGGGGCTAAGTGGTGTTTGTGGGACAGTGTCCATAGCAACTGGAGGTTCTCCCACTTCTTCATCAACGATTGATGTTCGTCAAGGGGGGCTGCTGGTCACCTAAACCAGACCTGCTGACCAAGAGTTCAGGCAGACTCTCCTAAGTGGGGTTTCTTCTAAATTATTTAGCTCTGAGCTAGGAAGATGCACTAATTATTTGCTGAGTAAAAGTAACCCACATACCCGAGGAGGTGTTATCCCACAGTGCTGCAGTTTCTGAACAATTTTGCTTCTGTTCTTGATGTGAAAAAGGTTGCATAACTCAGGGAACGGTGTCCCACCATGTCTCTTCCACTGTGTGTCACAGTGTTCTTCAGGACTCATGGCTTGGCAAGTCAGTCTGTCCTGCTGAAGACTCCTGGGCTTTTAGGGAAAAGCACAGCACAGTGCAGCTCATCAGCTCGAGTTTCCCTGTCTCTCAAACGTGGACTGTTTCTGAGAGACACTGTCAGTGTTATAGACAGGCAAGGTATGTCCCTTCGTGTGTCCTCCCACGAAAGTGACACCACTTAAGGTTTGCTAAAGCCAAGACACAGGTCTGGGGCTGCTCCCCAGATAAACAGAATGAGACTCATTGTTTATCAAACACAGCTCAGGGTGTTGGTTTCCAGGGGCTCTGTCTTTCTCTACTTCTTATTGCTGTTTTTCTTCCAACTATTTCATGGTCCTATTACTTTATTTTAAAAAAATAATTTTTTTGTTTAATATGAGTATACATCAGAACCTACTTGTAGTACATCTAAGATGTCTGTGCAACATATTTAACTTAGATTTTTATGTGTACATAGTGAAACAGAGGTGGTGTCAGAAGCATCACAGACTGAGGGGAACACAGATAATTTGTGAAGCCTGGGCTTTGTTTTTTCTTTGAGATGTGATTTCCATGACAAACCACAGTGACATTGTAGTAAGAAAACTCCTTCTCAAAAGTCTTTGGTTTTGTCATGGAAATAGCTGTGACAAAATCATGGCCTTTATTGTTCTTTCTCTCATTCATATATGCAAACTAAATTTTTTTTTCAGTCCTGCCAATGCAGTGTGCAGCAAATCCAATGAGGAACAACACAATACCTGTCTTCTCTCAGACAACATCAGGAATCGAGGCTGTATTTTAAAGACAAACACGCTGAAGCTATAGTCAGACATTTGTGATAGAAGTTCCTCAAATGTCTTTAGCTACTTAAGTCTCCTCCCTGAGCAGAAAATCAAGGAGATTTATGTTCTAAATTGCTAAGCACTTAGCACTGCAATTCTTAATAGCTAAAATGTATGGACTGCTCCAGTGTAAAAGTGGGAACTTTCTTCAACACCCCAGAATGACGCCCTATTTCATAATGGCAGGGCTAAATATTTTTGAACCAGATTGGTTCCAACCAGCTCATTGAGAAAGAGGTGCCTGCTGAGCAAAGCCTGTGGGGTGAGCCCATCCATTTGCACTCAGCTCTTTCCTCTGCGGACTAATCCAGAGGAATCTCAGTGGGAGAGAGGAGCAGGAGGAGGATTAGGGGAGTACCTGAGTCCATGACATTTTTGTGTGTAAGCATATTCTAAAGTCTTACTGTAGAAATTTAAAAATCCAATTACGGTATATAAAAAAACCCAAACCCCAAACAACCTAGGGATTTAAAAGGACGAAACAAAATTTGCTATTTGCTTTTGTTGGCATTTAATAGGATTCACATTTCATAGCCTAACAGCACTCTTGCCTTTTAGTGCAGTATCTGCTTACATTGCTCAGTCAGGCTTGTTGCCATCAAGAGACATATAAAACTCAGTATCCAAACCACCTTCTTTCTTCTCCTCATTCAGATATCCATCTACCTGCAGCTGCCAAGTACACTGATATTTTCTTTTTCTATGACCTTCTCTCCTCAGATCTCAGTCCACCACCCTGGGATCCCCTGCCCTGTCCCCAGGTAGGGAACATTCTGCCACCCACCCCCTGACCTCCTGCAGCTCTAACCTGCAAGTGATGGCTGTCAAACCAGGGACTTTGCTGCCAAACCAGGGACTTCTGAGGATCTACTTTGGGCCTGTGCGGCCCCAGCCTGAGCTTTGCCTCCAAACAGTTGCTCCATATGGAGCATCACCTTTCTTCAGGCCAGCTTCAGGATGAGAGTCTGCACCGACTTTGCTGAGCAGCCCAATGATCCCTCTTTCACTGGTAAAATCCTGACCAAATCACCAAGTGCTCTCAGGATTTCTCATGTATTGTTTTCAGAGGATTACCAGACTGGCCTCCAGAAAGTGTTTGTACACCAAAAAAAGATTGAATAATGAAAGAATCCCTAAATCTGCTCTGATGGAGAATAAAGAATAGTTTTCAGCAACAGAAGTTAGTCTTTTATTCTAGAGACTTCTGTAGCAAGGCAGTAACACATCTCACCCAAACCTGAAGGCAGAATGTCTCATACTCCTGCATGATGGAAAAGAGGATGATAACAGGGAAAGGAGGCAGATTTTGCTCAAAGCTATTAAGCCTCTCTGCAAAGTAGGCTGGGCTGTGTGGAGACTGAAGACATTAGCTGTCATTTTGTATGAAAATTATGTGTACTCAGCAGCTTAATAATACTTCAGCAGGTTGCAGTGATTTACATAAGGAAGTCAAAACTGGGGAACAGGAAGAGCACAAGAAATGGGATACTTCCAAAGAGACCATGGAGGAGCTTGCTGGTTCAGATACTCAGGAATGGAAGGGATCAGGAGAAAATGCATGCCTTGGGGTACTGTATGGTCATGGAGACTTCCTCTGTGCAGAGGAGGATGTGAAGGGAAAAGGGTAATGGGGAAGGATGGTCCAAGCCTGGTTGTTTTCCAGGCACTGAGGCACAACACAGGTGTGGTGTTGCCACGTTGCCCTATTTTGGGTATTTCCTTGTGAGCTTGGGTTGGTGAATTAAGAGGCCATTACCACTGGTATATATCCATGTCTCCGTGGTGTGTAAAGGGGAGGGCAGCATGCCCTGGGCAGATGACAGTGGAGAGGCAGGAAGTAAAGTGGGAGAAGGGGCTGGCTTTTCCTCCTCGTGGTGCCCACATGGACACCATCAGTGTTCTGACATGAGGGATACCCCATCACCCTGGGATGTTACAGCCACCTCAAAAGCTGTCTGGACTGGGAGGGATGCCACAGGTCACAGTCCTGCTCCTGATCCCCTCTCTATTGCAGGAGCAGGCATTATCCCAAGGCCATCATCTCTGGCACCAGAGACCCGTGGATGAAATCCAGCTATTTCAGCTTTACCAAACAAAGCTGTGACAGGTGGATTCACATTCCCTTACACTAACTTGTGTGGTAATCTGTGGAACTTCTCCTGCCCTGATTATTCATAAGGCGATAATTAGGATACCCCACAGACACTGAGCTGCAGACTTTCTAAAAAGGCTTTTCATTTTCTCTCAGAAGATTTTAAAAGGACTTCAGATGGACTAGAGACTTGTCATTTGTTTATGATTTATGTAAGTAATTATGGAGCATGATGGAATAATGTGAGGGTGGGTAGGAATGTCCCAAACCCACCAGCAGCTATGCTGGAAGAGAAAAGCCCTGTTGTTTCCAAAGAGCCAGTAGAAACGTGGGATATTTCTCAATGTCACTGTATTCACTAATTAGACTGGAAAGAAGATTATGTTTAATTAATGTAATTCTTTTTAAGAATGCCCACAGAACCTCCATTTGTGCTTAACCTTCTCCTTGTTATTGCTTGTTCTCTTGCTTTTATTTCAGTGATTCCTGCTGTTTCAGAAGCACTTTACCTGTCAAGCCACAAGCAGCTGCTTATCTTCACATATCTTCAGGATGGCCAGCAGCTATTTCTGCAAACTGGAGTATCCTTGACTTGAAAGGCCAATACCATCTCCGGGTATCCAAGTAACAGATTAGTGCCCTGAATTTTCTGATGCATCATTTAAAAAAAAATTACAGCTGTGACAAGAGGCAGAACATAATTTTTACTTGCCAGTTGTCCACACTGCTCGTTCATTTGCAACTTCAAATTACTTCATCAAGGAGAAATAGCTTTTAAGGAAGCAACAACCTCCCTCTTATCCCTGCAAAGCTACTACTGGTAATTTTTGAAAACAAACAAGGGTTTTTTCAGTTGTGGCTTAGTCTTCTCCAGTAACCATAGTCTTCTCCAGTAACCATCGTGACTCTTGCAGTTAACCTTCAAAACTCTTCTTGCATGTGCTCCTCCTTCCACTCCCAAACTGAAATTAGTGCAACAAGTCAGCAATGTGTTGCAGGAAGATTTTCAAGCAAGTAGGGTGGCCACCATGAACAATTTTAGGCATTCAGACTTGGAGATTATCCTTAACTCACGAGAAAGGCTAGCAGTGAGGCTTTGAGACAGCTGGGAAGGCAGCTATCTCTAACATGACTATTGCTGCTCAGGACTGGCACTGGACACCCCTTGTTCTGGCTGTGGCACCAGAGAGCCAATAGTGAAGAGTACTGTTCAGCCACTCCCCATCCTGATAAGTGGCCATTTTTGTAATGATGACTCACAGGTGGACATTTTGACCCCAGGTCAATAGCCACAGCCCTGCCTGATTTGGGGAAAATCAGACCTCAACTGGCTGCTGTTTGGGAGATAGGGAGTTTGTTCTTATCCACAGCTGAATTAAACTTCCTAGAAAGCCGGCTGTGACACAGCAGGACAGGATGTGAAGGGCTTATTTCTTGACAGAGCTAACCAGGAAGGCTTCTAGGGAGCCCAGATGGTGCTCTTCAACAAATGAGCCTCAGAAAACCTCAGCAAAGGAAACAGACCGGGAATGAGCCAGTTCAGCAATGGGATAACTAGTCAGAGCAGTTCTGGGGCTCCAGAGAAAGCATGTGGCCAAACAGATGGTCTCAGGCAAAGTAGCTTGAGAGGTTTCCACCTCTCAGAAGTGTGAATTCTTGGCTGCATGTACTTCTCATTGTTAGCCTTCGTTTTTACAAAAGCTCTGGTTTTATTGGTCTCTGTGTGTAATGCAGATGGTACATAAGCTTGGATTAATACTGGACAGGTCATATGTCTGGTGTTCTGTTTAGCTGGCTGGTTTTCACTCTCCTGAGTGAGAATACAACAAGCCATAGGGCCTCAGAGAAACTGAGAAGAAAAGTCCTACTATCTGTGTGAGTAGATGTTTTTTGGAGTTCAGGGAGGGAATTTAGAAACCTTCCCACAATCTGGTCCAGTGTCCACAGGAGTCTGTGTAACACAGCATAATGTTTGGTTTTGCCATGATTTATTTCATACAAGGAAGCTTTTCTCTTCCCTTATGAATAAAGGAGGAGTTCAGGGGCTTTTACTTCCCCCAGTTAAATGAACCTGGGAAGTACCATCATAAAAAAAACATTATGAAGCACTCGAGCAGCTTGTAAATACTGAGGGTTTTATTTCCACTTCACATGGTCTCCAACAGACTCTTAAACAAGACCAGTTACAATTTAGTATGCCCAGAGATTTCCATGGTTTTTCCAAAACGAAGGAAATTCTCAGTAAACGCTGTACATAGCCAGTTGAACTGCTAACAATAATTTAAAAACTCTTTTTTTTTGTATAGTCAATGCAAGAATACCAACAATAAAAGTACAGTACAGGTAAATTCACAACAATATTACAGTGAAACAGATTGACTCACATTTATGTGATGGTACAGTAGCAGTATGTACATGCACTAAAGTGCGAGGACCCAGAGGCATGCAAGTCAAGTATTGTAGGTGTATTTTACAGCTAACTCTGTAAGACTTTCTGAGGCATTCTTTTCTTTTTTTTTACACATTTACTTGTGTTTACCTGTATTCTCCTCCATCTCAATTAATTACAAGTCTAGTGAACGAGCTTAATGGCTTTCTTCACTAAAAATGCATCGCTTCAGACAGTTGAAGCATCTTTAAGAACCTTACCTTTAAAAACCGATAACACTGACATTAAAATAGAATAAAATTAACTTAAGACCCTAGTTTTACATGAAATTAAAAAAAAAATAACAAACCAACCCAAAATACCCAAATCAAAACTGAAAACGTAACAGTGCAAATATAACCAAAAGGCAGTCAGTATTTGGAGAGAGCGCGAGCACGTATTCAAATTCCCTTAAAACTTAATTTACATTTTATTTTAAATCTTACTTTATATCATTTTAACCCCCTTTTTTTTTTTGTTTTTGTTAATATACTGTATGTAGAAAAGATGGAGACAAAAATAGTTTTCTCAGCTATGAAAAAAATTAAGTTATTACAGGCACATTAACTGTTTCATTCTAGAAACACCTCTGTTTCCCAGGTCGGACATTCAGCAGCTGTGTCTGAGAACATTCTTTGACCTCTCCAAGCGGACCTCCTTCCTTCGCGGCAGAGACGGCTGGCGGGCGACCTGGCAGAGGCAAGTGGTGGCCCGCCCTGTTCCCGTGTGGAGTCAGGCCGGCTCGCCTCCCTGGCTGGGGGTCTCTGCCAGCAGCTCCTTGCTTCCGCACTCCTCTGAGGAAGTCAGGTCTCCGGTGGACTGCGACTGTGAGGCAGTAGGGGAATGTGAGGCCCATCGTGATGGTGGGCGCCGGTTCGCTGGTCTCTCTGGCCGGGAGAAGCAGGGTTGGAGGGACGGGGCTAGTGCAGAACAAGGCAGTTCCTTGGCAGCCAAGAGAGCAAAACAGGGGTTAGTGACTTGCATTAGAGACCGTCGGGATGCGCAAAGAGCTAAGAAACAAAACTGTCAAACTAAAGCTTAGCGTGTGTCGTGGTGCGGGGCAAAAGCAAGCGGCGAACATTTGGCTGCATGGGGGCTCCAGGTATCTGCATGTGTGTCCATGATTTATGGAACAGGTAAGGAAACAATGAAAGAAAGAGGGATGAGTTGGAGTAGCTGACAAACTTCCATTTGCTATTTCTGCTTATGTTAGAAAGAGAAGAGCTGAAAAAGTACATTTGCATAACAATTCAGGAAAATCCTCTGTTCAACATGTTACTCTGTGTGCTAACCTGGCACAAAGAGGCCAGGTTTGGCATTTGCAAGAGGGGTGAAAAATCAACCACTGTCTCCTTTTTTTCTACTTCAGAATTCAGACTGACATGCAGGAGACTTCTTAGCACAGAATAATGACTACAGGGGTAGTTATGATCTCCAGCTGGGTTAAAGATGAGGCTTCCTTACAGATTTCGTTTTCTGGAACACCACTTCTAACTGCCAGCTGCTGAAGCCTGAATTACAGGATTCAGAGGTACTGTATGTTAAAGGCAACATTCACAGAAATGGAAGTAATTGGAAATTTTATTCCTTCACAAAGTTTTCACTGTTCTGGCTTGGGTAGCTTGCCTTTGCAATTAGTAACATTCTGCAGTTGTGATTTTTCACCCTGGTACTAAGTTGGTAATGCGTCTAATATTCATGGACTTCGCTCAAAGTACAGCTGGGCTTCCTGCCTCGCTCTGAATGCTCCCTACATCAAGATGAGTGACTGTGGAAGCAAGTCTGTCTCATAGGGCCAGGGCCAAAATTCTGAATTTTACTGCATACTCTGCAATTTATAAAAGCAAATCAGAGCAGTTTGCCAACCTGTAGCAATGTGTACACTAAGCAGCAGTCACTGGAAAGTACAGGGGAGTTCAATAAAAACCAAAGTCAGAATGCAAACTGGTGATAAATGAAGAGAGAGACCAAAAATGATACAATGCAAAGGAAAAGCTCTGGCATGGTAAGGCACAGG
The DNA here is from genome assembly GCA_013397175.1 of Platysteira castanea. Classification (NCBI taxonomy): domain Eukaryota; kingdom Metazoa; phylum Chordata; class Aves; order Passeriformes; genus Platysteira; species Platysteira castanea. Next base: position 1,193,486 of record VYXC01008466.1, on the reverse strand, counting down.
GATACCAAGGCAGCAGGGAGGCAAGGATTCATCACACTGTTTCACATGGAGAAGAAGAATAGTGACTAATGATGGGGAATATTGGAGCAGGTAACATGATGTGATTGACAGTGAACGAACAAAGTGACACGACATTGAACCTCTCAATTGCAGTGGAAGACCAAACATGAATGTCATAGGACAGAAAGACCAATTTTGAAGACACAGGACTGTGGGATGAGAAATGGAGCTGGTGAGACCTGTTTTGGAGAGAGTGCATTGTCAGACTCGGGGAAGCCTCAGTGAAGGGTCAACTTTGGTGCCTTTGGGCAACATGCAGCCAGTGGGGTGATCTACAGCTGCACACCAGTGCTTGAGACAGAGCTGTGACCAGCTGCCCTCGGCACTCCCAGCCTGCACCCCCTCCTCTCTGTGTCCTCACCCCCCGCCCCATCTCCGCACCTTAAATTTCACAGCCCTTGCTAAAACAGCAATAAGGTGCTGAATTGGTGCTAACAAAAAGATTGACTGTGTGTCCTTACTTCACCTCATCCCATTGTGCCCGGGGCAACATATGGTCTGTGAAAGCTGCCACTAGACTCAGATTTGTTAAGAGAAATCCATCTGCACAGCAACAGTCACGGGCAGCACAACACAGTGAATTGAGGCTATGAGATTTGAGGGTTTTGTCTTAGCCTCTTTCAAAAAGGAGGCTTAAAATGATATCTTTATGGTGCTGCTTGCTCCTGGCTGCTTTATCCTAGTTGCAGAGCAGTAAATCAGAGTTAGCACTGCGATAACGAAATTTATTTCCACTGCTGCCTCTCAGTTCAAAAGCATCTCTCCAGCATGCCCGCAGATGTTGGTCAGCTTTCACCAAACAGCAGGGTTAAGCTCATCTTATCTGTGATGTACACATGCCCAGCACCACACAAGGCTGTGCTGGTGATAGATGTTGCTCCAGGGCCAAAAGCGACTGGCAGCATAATCTTATAAAGTGCTGCTGCTGAGTCAGTCATCCCCACCTGCAGCATGGAAATCCAGCCATGACAAGGAAACTCTGCAGAATGGTTTGTGAAAACCCCTCCTCCCTTACTACATGTAGCTGTCATAGCTAGAAATTTTTGGTTTGTTTTTTTTTTTAATAAATAACCTATGGGTAATTTAGTTTGGTAGTTGCTCGGGGGTGTGGGTGGACAGGCAGCACTTCTTAGCCTGAACACTGAAAATGGGAAAGACGATTTCAGCTTCAGTTTCTAGCTATTTCCTAAAACAGGCTGCCAGCCACCATGGCTATGCCTATATTAATTAATAAAGAAAACAGTTTTCTCTTTTCTCTGAGGCAGAATGGATGGTCATAGCTTATGTCTCCACAGTGTCTTCCCTCTAGCGTGCCAGCAGCAGCCACTGGACAAAAGTGGGCGCAGAACTGCTCAATGAGCAAAGGTGACTTCAGCCTTTAGCCACAGGCTGGTGCTGAAGCCCCCTTCCCAGCCTTCTCCACCTGCTGCTGTGGCCAGAGCTGAGGGAAGGCATTCTGGGGCAGCCAGAAGCCCTGTGCAGTGCTGTGCATTTGTCAAAANAAAAAAAAAAAAGAAAGAAAAAAAAAGAAAAAAAAAGAAAAACAAAAACAAAAAGAAAAAGAAAAAAAATTTGTCGTAAATCTGAATCCCTCCCACACATTCTTGCATACCTTTGTGTCAGTCTTAAATTTTGCCAATTTTTAAAAGCTTAGCAAAAAACCCCAACAACACAAATTTTAACTCAAGTGTGACCTCTTCACAGCTTTTGCTGCTGCAGGACACAGCAGATGAGCTCCTATCCTGAGTTCTTTCTGACTGTCACATACAAAGGACCCCACAGGGATGTGGGGTGTGTGCCGATACCTCTGGAGTTGTGGCCATCTATTTCCCTCTGTTAACCCACATGTTCAGGAATGACCGCTTTCGGAAAGCTCTGGAAACAAAGTAGGAAGGACTTACAGCAGTGAGGCAGGCAGGGTTAGAGTCCCCAGGGGGCAGTTAATAAGACAGTTTGGTTCTGGACAGAACAGACAGAAAAGAAAAAGAAAGCAAGTAGGTTGGAAAGAACTGTTTTAATTGATTATTTTTTTTAAGTGAAGATTTCATGTTGGCAAGGAAGAAGTCTCCAGATGTTACTACTCATTCAGATCATGTTACCGGTGTTATCACAGGGAAACTAATAATCAAAAATAAAAGATAAGCCGCTAGCAGAAAAAGATTTAGAAAGGAAGGAAGCAAAAAACTCAACCTTTTACAATCCTAGCACAGTTTCAGAAGTGAACATAGCATTAAACAAATCAAACATTTCTACGCAGCAGAGAAAGCTATCTGTTATCCTTTGCCAACCTTGACTAGGGCTAGGGAAACACCACATTACTATGAGAGGAATAAAGCTGTATTTTTTTCCCCTTCGTTTGATTTCAAGGGAGAGTTTCTGCTCAGGAAATCTTTAACAAGCAAGAAAATTACTCTCATTTTGTGTTGCTCACACTAATGTTGCTCAGGTTTCATGACAACCCTTTGCCTCACTTCCTCCCTTGTTTCTCTTCAACAGTGATGCTGGATGGGAAACTCAAGCTTAACCAAAAGCCCTTTAGTTCTGACAACACCTTCCCTTATTTTCAAGACGCCCCATCCCATGCTGAATGGTTCAGTGGCAAGCCTGTGGCAATGGCTCTGCCCTGGCAAGCAGAGGATGCAGCACCTGCCCTCTCATCTGTGGGTCTGTGTTGATGGTCCTTTCACAGTGCTTGCTGTCTCCAGAAATGAGTCTGACTCCTAGTCCAGGACTGTTGTGTAACCTCCATGATCTACACCCTTGCTAGTCGTAAAAGCAAAATATTCGTAAAGCTCTTACATTGTTGGTTAGGTAATGCTAATATGCATTTTTAATATCCTATGATATGCAAGTAAGATAGGGGTTTAGTGAATTAGCAGGGTAAGACACTAGTAGGCCACATTATGTGGATATGAATTAGCTTGTAAGCAGCTCTGGGCAAGTTAGAAAATACAAAGTTATTGCTAGTCTATATGCGTATACCTTCACATGCACACACACGTGCACATAAATAGATAAATATATATATGGACTAGGTTTCATTTTTGCAGCAGGACTATAAGAGGAAATTATGTAACTAAGCAGCTCAGAAGCTCAAATTAAGGAAAAGTCACTAACAGGTGCAGCATGCAAGTTTAAAAGTCATTAATATGCCATGGCTGCAGAAACCAGAAGGCGTTTGGTGGCAAGAAGGGCACTTGACTTGGCCAGAAACCAACAGGTGAGAGGGAAGCAGAGCAGGGATCTACAGGAGGGTGGAAGTGTTGTATCAGCGCTGCCCCAAGCACAAGATCATAATTCCCTGAACAGCTGTGCCTGGCTTTGTACAAAATGTGCTAAGTGGAATTTGTACAAAGTGTAATTCGTGTGGTCAGGGTAATCCACAAATAACCCAAGGCACCTGCAGAGTCTAAACTTATTTGTGGGTGTTTTTTTCAGCAGCGAACCCATGCTTCCCTTGAGCACATCTTCCAGAGCACCACCTCACTTAGGAAAAGCTAAGCTCATTGTGTGAATGCCCACCAGTTTCCTTTTCAAGCCACATTCCTGAGAAATTCCAGGAGCAGCCAAAGAACAAAACCTGTGCATCTAGACTGCAGTCATAACAGCCATGTAGGAGTTGCAAGGAGAAACAAGTCTTAGCTCTAGGGTTCAGAACTCAAAAAATTAGGCAAAAGATACAGAGAATTCAGAAAAATGAGCAATTTTCTGCCAGTTTGATGGTCAATGAGTTCTTGCTAAGTAGCATTGACCCAAATCTCTCCGTGCATCAAACTCAGGTACTGTCGCTAGTTTGTATTTTGCCAACAGCAATTTCTGATGATGCAGGATGACATCCATCTACTTATATTTGATATCTACTGAGACAGTTAAAAGATAGAGGAGGAAATCAAGAGTTTCCAGGGGTGCCTTGAAGGCACAGCTGAGTTGAACTTGTAATAGTACAACACACTTCCTAATAAGGACCAGCAATGTATTCCCAGTATTTCAAACTGAGGACAAAATACAGAGATAGCTGGAAAAAGTCAAGTAAATGAGGCTGCTTCCCACTATCGTTCACTCTGAGGTTTGTGCACTAGGACCACTTTCACTCACTAGTAGATATAATGTGCATGTGGTTTCTTTTTTTTTTTTTTAATGTAAAAACTTTCCTGCTTATATCTGTTTAAACTGCACATAGGGAATATATCCTTAGGTTTGGAGTGTCTGTTAGGCAGAAAAGATCAAGTCCACTGAGCAGTACCTACAAAAGAGGAACTGACTGAGAACCACCCACTAGGGCAAGGCAAACTGCAGAACAAAGGTTTCAGCACTCGGCTGCCCAGAAATCCTTCACGCCAAATACTGAGTTAGAAAACGAGGTTTGAACCTTCCCTTTTGAGGTATCCTGAGGCGGGAGCAGTAGGAGTCTGCCCAGTGAAGGCAAGGTGGATGCACAGGGTGTGCAGGCGTCAAGGAGCTACTTCCCTGGAGCCAGGGCTCACCACAACACCAGGATGCTAAAGGGGCAGCACAGGGCAGAGAGGATGAGGAGCACCTGCGCCTGCCCTGGGGACTGTCACTAATCAGCAGTACACACCCCTTTTTTTCATGGCTGTACCAGAAAGGCAACATATGCACATAAGAGCTGGGCATAATTCAGCTTCTCTAGGCTTCTTCAGAGTAATGCTCTCAAGTGCTCTCAAAGGTTCACCAGAAACAGGAGGTTTAAATACTGGTAACTGAAAGCTTTCATCCATCATAACACCTTTTTTTGTTGATTGCTCTTGCACCTGAGACTGACCCCCAACATCTGGGCACACTTGCTGAGACAGATGATGAATGTTACACTGTTGATGACAAAATATCATCAAGTAGTTCTTAAATATTAAATAGGTATATGTTTAGATTAGTTGATTATGTGTGTTTTTTGCTTTTTGTTATTTTTGTGAGGCAGCAACAGTCAGTACCAAACATCATGCCATTCAATCACATCCACAGACCTGAGCCAAACTTAATCAGATACATTCAGAAAAAATACGCTGAAGGCCCTGAAGTTTTGCTTCAAGGTATTGTAGAGACTATTTTTCACACAAAGTTGTTAAGACCCATTCTTGTGTAGGAGAAAGAATCTACCTTTCCATCCAGCATAAAAATTTACTCAAACCTAGAGTCCCTAGAGCATCTGTAACATGGGGTGTGTTTTGTGACAGAAAACCCTTATCCCAGTCATTCAGGGAAGAACCATTTTTATCCCAAAAAGGATAAAACTCTTCTGATGCTTTCAAGCCAAATAAGCTGCCAGTATAGAAACCCAATTCCTTCATGCATTCTTCAGTGACTAATCCAATAGTTCCATGACTGAAAATCGCTGATGGTACCAGGACAGGACTAGGATATTCACTGTAAATACTCACTAGGACTGCAAGAGATCTCATAATGCATTTGTTCAAAGAAGAGTGCATTTAGCTATAGGAGGAAAAACAAGCAAACTCATTACCTCTATGGACCCTGGATCTACTTTGACAGTTTCTCCTGTGCTGTTGTCATTGCTAAGATTTGGTGGGCTGTGTGAAGATAGCCTTCTCTCTTCCTTTAAGGCATGCTCCAAAAGTTTCTTATTCAAGATCCTGGCAGCATTTTCTGCAAGTGTGTACCCTGGAGGAGCAGATAAGTCCTGCCTAATACTCGTCACCTCAGTTCCTTCTTCCTTTTGTGTCTCTGTCCCCAGCCGGAGAGGACTGGGTGATCTGCCACGGGCATTTGTACATGGCTCCTGCAACGTGCCCAGTTCTGGTCTGGGTTCTGCTGACCTGGACCGGCTGCCAGACCTGGGGCATTTTTGGAAGGTCTCATGAAAGATGGGGCTATGGTCAATGATGTTGAACAAACTGGAAAGGCCATCGTTGATAGTGGTGTGGACAGGACTCTCGCGTGTGGTAGTTGATCGAGCCCAAGCAGACTCACTGAATCCTTTCTGAGGTGTGCCAGGCAAAGTCCGGTTATTTGGCTGGTCTGATTTGGGAAGGACTTTTCTCTGCAGCTTTGGAGAGCCATATTTGGGGGAGCAGCATGTGCGTTCAAACTTAGCCTGGACCTTTTCAATGACGGGGGTCACTTGCCTGCTTCTTAGGCTTCTGGATGGTGAAGAGACAGGCGTGGACCCCCCCTTTGGTGTCAGACACTTGTGTGGACTGCTGGTGATACTGCGCAGGGTTTCCGTCTGCAGGCCGACGCTGATGGTCTGGGTGGTCTGTGTCCCTGTCGTTCTCATGCCGTTGGTTTGGCATGCGGTGTCCTTGAACTGAGGCTCTGTGGAATTGGAGCGTATTGCGTTCCGGACAGAGAAAGCGACCTCCTTCATGTCGTCACTCATGTTCTTGGACATCTCCAAGCTGTGCAAGGGTGAGGCAAAGCCCACAGTAGTGCAAATAGGACGTTCAATGGGATGAAGACCATTCTCCAGAAAATCTTTATGATGTTTGGCCAGGTCACAGGACCACCTTCCAAACATATCCGAGGAAGCACCTTTTGTCTCAGCAACATTCCCCATAGCTTTGGTCACAGAAAACAGGAAGTCCGGCTCAGCCTGGTTTTTCCCTTCACTGCCAGCTATCACCGAGTTATCAAACCTACGGACAACCGGTGGGCTGTGAAATACCCGAACTCCCATTTTGTCTGTTACGCTGTGACTCCTCGTTGGCTGCTTCTGGCAGTGCTCCGGGCTGGTCATGGTGTTGGTGGTCATAGTGACACTGGTGGTGAGGTACCATGAGGATGCCTGGAATGGATCTGAAGCAGGATCATTCCCGGCTTTTCCAGTTTCTGTCCTTTCTGCCCAGCCCTCTGAAGGCTTCTCAGTTGCCCCACCGTGGTTCTTAGTGTTACTGTAATCCCAGTTTTTGTTGAACTCCTCAATGTATTTCAGATCATCAGGAGATAAGGGAGGGGTTATATCATCTTTGCTGCCAGACGAAGGCAAATTTTTTTCTGGTAGGAATGGAGAAATATCCATCAGGCGCTGAAATTCAGACATGGAAGAGACGGACATTGCCCTGGAGAGAGGAACACAAGAGAGTCACTCATGCACCTGGAAATTGTCACAGAGTAACTTATTTTCAGCAGCAAACTCTGAAAACCCGATTTTCACTATCTACTTTCATATAAAACTACTTCAGTCATTGAATCATAGGCTGTCCTGAGTTGTAAGGGACCCACAACGATCATCCAAGTATAGCCCTTGGCCCTGCACAGGATACCCCAAAAACCACACCATGTGCCTGAGAGCATTGTCGAAATACTTCCTGAACTCTGGCAGGCTTGATACTATGACCACGTCCCTGGGGAGCCTTTTCCAGTGCCCAACTACCCTCTATGTCAAAAACCTTTTCCTAGTTTTCCTTCCTCTAACCCTTTCTTTCATTTAAGTCCCCTTTTATTATCTTTGAAATAGCTGTGAACACAAACGCTTGTGATGTGCCATTAAAAGTACCAAGTGGTTTATTAGTGGCTCTTGATTTATGGCTTTCTCGTGGATTACTGCTTGGCAAATATCTGTAAAGTGGAGCAGTAGGATGCATCTCAGAATTATACCACTCACAGAAAATGAATGTTTGTGACAATATGAGGCACAATTTTCAAAGCAAGTGTAGAATATCTCTGACTTGCTGGGAAATCATCAAGTCCACCCCCCACTCCTGAGACTGCCCAGGCTGCACAGCTGGTGTGCAGTGATGTGGGACATCCAGCTGAGATGCTGTTACATTGAACTGGCTTGGTGAGTTGAGCTCATGCTGAAATTCAACCAAAGGGAATCTCTAAGTGATAATGCTGAATTCTTGGCTCTCCTGCATTCCACTAATTTGTAAAAATCACAGGCATTCAGATCAGCTGTCCTACTATTTTGCTTTAAGAAAAAAAATCAAACTTTTTGAATGGGACTAGACAAAACTGTAAATGAGTGTAGTTTTCAGAGTCAGTTCAAGGAGGTAACTCCAGCTGGATGAGAAGTCAGCATGCAGTGGTTTTCCATGTATCAGTGATCCGGAGGATACAGCCACGTCACACTGTGAGTTTTTAATCAAGAGCTCCGGCAGCAGTTCAGGTGTGTCTCTGTTAGGGAGTCAGGTGAATGGGGTCTCCTAATGGATCTCCTAGTCAGATGCTCTGGTTTCCATCAGGAGGGCAATCTCAGAAAGCATAGGCTAGGTTCCTTTGGGATGAAGATGAGCTGGAAGATGCTCTCCAGAAGCACAACTACTGCATTTTAAGTTTAGGTGGGTATTCAGTCCATAAGATAAGACCAGACCCAGTCCAAACCAAAATATCCCTGACATGCAGCAGCAGATCAGGCCCTCGGCACCAAGTGTTTCCCTCTATATATTGACATCTGCAGTGTGTACTGCACTGCTTGCTAAGCCGGGCGTAGCCTTCACTGTAAGATGCAGCTTCATGCACTTTCATAGAGTTTGATCTTTGTGCATGACAGCTGAATGTGGCCCAAGTTAATCAGAGTAGAACAGAAGCATATTGAGACAAATTAATCCCTGGGTAAATCCATTAATCTGGCTTGCAGGCTGTTTAGGAGGTGGCAGGGCTATGTCCTGGGTCTGCAGCTCTCTGAGTGCAGAGAGCTATAGCTCCAGCCACTGAGTATTTGATGAACTTTCCCCTGTAAGTTCTACTCACCTTTGAAGATTTCCTTTGTGTGTTTCTTCCTCCTGAATGAAAACAGGAACAAGCAGAATAAGTTATTTCTAAAGGTGCTGGTGGCATTATCTTATGGGTGTTTTGTCATTCATTTCCCATTAGTTGCACCCAGTATGTTTGTCTTTAAAAAATGTCTGATTTTTCCTCTAATAACGATGCTTAAATTGCGAGTGGGAATATTCTTCACTTCGTACACAGGCAGGACAGTGGGCAATCCCATCAGGATAACACACTGCATAGGTAAAGCCTGTATGCCAAATGTACAACAGCCTTGAACTTTTATATTCCCATGCAATCACAAATGGATGTAGGCTAAAAAAGGCTTTTTCCACAATATATGGTTTTGGACCACATATTCTTGAGTGACTTTTGTTTCTGTGGAGGTAATCTTCTTTATGCTAGAGGCCTAGCTGTGCTGAACTAAAAGATAAACTGAGTTTTTTTGACATAAGATTTCATTATACGTTTTCTGGGAACCAACAAGTGGCATCAGTTGAAATTCCTTAAGCTTGCTATATTAAATGTGTGGGAAGACTTGCTTGTTTCCTAGAGGGAATACCTACAGCTTGCTAACAGCAGTTATTGCCGTGTGAAAATTCCCATAATGAGTTGGGGTTTTAAATAGATACTTCTGAAGCAATTGCTGTACAGTTATTCTAACTGTTTACTGATATTTCTAGTTAACTATAGGGAATACAACATAGGATCAGGGGGAAAAAAAAGCATATTACTTTTATTTGACCTCATGAACAGTACCAAAAGTGCATTTCAAATTGGGACTGTTTAAAAACAGCAGTGCTTAAGTCAGCAAATACCTTTCTGGTATTCATCCCGGGTCAGGGAAAAAAAATAGTAGTAAACTGATCCTCCTTGCATTCACTGTGATGTAATTCTGGAATAATGTCAGTGGCTTCAGTGGCGTTACTGCAGAGTAAATCTGACCTAACTGAATTCATAATCAGGGTGAAGGCTGGATTGACTTCCACTGCAGTTAGTACCAAAGAGAAAATATAGTGGAAGGTAGAGTCAGCAGGCTGCAGTTGCCTCTGTGCATCCTCAGTTAAGCTACTCATTTAACTCCCATCAGTCTCGCTTGAGCAAACCCTCTGAGGGAAAATTACTTTGCCCAGGTTTCCCTAAAACATGCTTTGAAGGAAAGAAGCTATGCAAATATCACCAAGGACAACTTTTGCTGCCCACACTTTTGTTAATGGTGGTAATAACTGAAAAACAGAAAAGGAAAGAGAGATTTTCTCTGAAAATCAGACTGAATTTGAAGGAGTGGGAACAGCAATCAAAATTAACCACAAAACTCAGTTTCCTGACTGTTACCAACAGTCTTCACTGAGCAATTGGACATGTATGGAAAAAAAGCTAAGAAGTAATGAATATGGGATCCCACACTGCCAGCCATACACTTACAGCATCGAGGGAAGAAAATCTAATTGGAATACACAGGTACCTACAGCTATGTAAAAAGGACAGTCACATTTCTTGCATCTCTTATTCTTTTTTTTCTCTTCTTCCACTCAAAGAAATTGATTTCTCAATCCTTTAGCTTTGTACCAGCATTTGGGGACAGGGACGCTTGGTTTCATTCAGAAACAAGGTAAACAAACTGTGAAGACCTGAAACTGATGAAAATAAGCCTGCCATGGAGCAGGACACAGACTACTTTCACTATTTCCCACTGGTATTTTTTAGCACTGTGTTTTATATCTTTATAGCTTTATGGTGTGACTTCAGACTTTGCTGATGAATAACTTTATTTTTTTAACATCTCATCTCACTTACTCATACTAATCTGTTTGGAAGGCAACCACAGTGGAACAATCAGAAGTGCCCCTCTACAGCACTTACTGCTTTACTAATGAAGTAAAGCCCTTGTTTCTTCATAAATATGTATCTACTTACAATTGGAAAGGATTTAAGACCTTCTAAGACAATATGTTGTGTCAAATATAGTTCTCATACACAGTATGAATGGGCACAAGATGAAGTAATCTTTGGGACCTTCAGGCTGGCTCCCAGTTTCTCAGGTGACTGACACTGGTCTAATCACCTCATAACAAGGAATGAAAACCTGTCCATACCAAATTCACTGCTGGGTAACAGTAAGCAGTGCCTGCGGCACAGTATCTCACTTCCTACAGCAGGGAAGCTGTACCGACTCTGACACAAGAGATAACACGACAGCATGATAAAATGTAGAAGAGCTCATACTTCTGTTAATCCGGTCAAGAATTTCTCCCGCTCCAGCTGCCGAGAGCGATGCTCCTCCGGCTCGTCGGGGGAATCGAGAGACAGTGATTCCAGGAAGAGGTTTTCCGTGGCGCTGCACCGGTCGCTCTCCTTCAGCTTGGACAGCGACCGATCATCAAACTGGATGGTGTCGGAATCAGAGTAGGACCTGGACCCCATGGAACGAGGCACATGGAGGTTCCCCTGGGGCATAAACGGCCGACGGCCGTTCTCGTTCTGGTCACACACCAAACCACCTCCTCTCCGTGGGCTCGCTTCTTTCTGAAGCTGGAGACAAGGCAAATTAAAAGGAACAGCAATTACTTCTGCAGTGTATGGCATCTGGCAGAACTCATCCTTCCCCAGGAGCAAGGCACCCATGCCCTGGGGATTAGTGTCCTGCCCCAGAGGTGCACCTCCAGGGGACACCGGCCTTGATCTACTGGTCCTTCCACAAAGGGAGATTTCTCTAGAACTTTGATGCTATTACTCATGGGATTTTGAATGACTAAATGTGTATATGTAGAGTTTTGCTTATTTACATGTATATACAAAATAATGCAACTGTCTGTAATCTGATTTTTAAAGAAACAAATCAACACAGACTGTTATTTAAAAGCAATCTTGATAGCAATACAAGTAGAAGCTGAAGGAAGGGTGAGTGAACTGCCTTCTCATCAAAACAAACACATTTTTCTTCTAGTCAGAAGCCCAAAGATTGCTCTTTTATGTACATCACTTGTTTCCAGAGGTGGAAAATTACACTTAACAAAAACCAAAAGCTTTGTTTTATAAATGACCTAGCCCAAATCCATGGCTGGAAAGTTGATTATTTGTACAGAATAGCATTGTCAAAGGGATGAATTAGGCATGCAGAACATGTTCAAAGAAAATGTGTATTTATAGAAGGGTCACCAAAGCCATTAACTCTACACTTTTCAAGAACTGGTGATGATTGGGTGAACCGTTAGTGAAATTGCCAATATTAAAATGAGATTATGTGATCAACTTCTCTTTTAACTGTAAACACAACAGGATGGATTTAGTAAGTGATAATTTCAAACATGATAAATGACTGCAGGAAAATGATAAGAACTCTGATATTTTGCTACAGCAGCATGCTAAGATTAGTGACAATAAACTGAAAATGCAAGTCATTCACTAGGGCCCTGGAAAATGAAAACCTCCAAAACATATTAATCTTGCTGCTTGTGTTTGGAAAAATGAACAGACTTTGTAGTGCTTAATTTAGACCAAACCATTTTAGGTCCCAAATGATTAAATTTACACTGGAGCTGAAAACAGTGAGATTTTTTTTCTTCATAATGGTCTACAAAAAGGGAAATGCATCTTCAGTGTTTCGCTCATGATATACAAAATCTGAAATAGTTTTATTAAAAGGAGGTGTCCTATGAAGGCAGGGCCTGGAAGGCATAAATCAAGACATACTGGGGGCCATTCCTGAGCATATAGGCAAGATCCAAAGCAAGGAGAAATGGTAATTATATGCTTTCAGTACAGATAGCTCCAATTTCAAGCCCTTCAGATTTTTAGAGATCCTACAAGGACAACGTTTTGGAAACCCTTATGAGAGAACAGTACAGATACTGCCTTCCTCTCTCAGCTCCTCAGAGAACTGACAGGAGAATTAAAGTGACAAATACTGCCCTAACTTTTCAAGAGCGACTAATAGTTTTGAGTCCCCATATGTTAATACCTCTAAACACATAACTTTTCATACAGGTGATCTTATGGGTTTAAATATTTGTCAGTGTGCTCTGTGCACAATTAGCTTTAGGAGCACTGGGGAGGGAGATTCTCTAAGGGAAAACAAAGTGACTGCTTAAAAAGAAAAAACAACAACTGTGAGCTCTGAAAAAAGTAGGTCATCATATTTTTTATGTGCGAGCAGTATTCCCATCACCATTCAAAGTATTTTATATATTTTATACATTGATGTGACTTCCCCCTTATCATACATCTATTATTCAGGAGCCGTGTGAAAGCAGACAGGCATGAAGCATTAGTATGAAATTCGGCACACACGCTTCTGCTATCTCTTAGGCTTTGTTTCAAACATACACAGTGGTGTAGTCTCCTCATCCTCTGTGTATTGCCATACATGGAATACACACACTAAAACCCTGGGGAGCAGGACTTCAGAGATATACTAATTGTTTCCATATAAAGCAGGGCATGACTGCAATCTGAGAGGATATTCAGCTAAAAGCTTGCAAATATTTGGAAGCTTCCTGTCACACAGGGAAATGTTTGATTATAAGCAAAGATGGAATTATGAAGTTTTGTAGGCAGGTAGCCAAGATTTCAAATGCTATTTCTGGTCACCTAGTCTGCTGAAATTAGCCTGATAATAATATTTTTTACTTCCCCTATTCATTGCCAATTCTGTGTACAACTCTGTTGGCACAGTAAATATATAGTTAAAGCCCAGAGGTTTCAGAAACGTAACAAAAGGAATCAGTTCCAGCACTAGCTAAGAGCTATTTTGTAGGCTCTCCCAAGATGACACTGAGAGGTTATGTCAGGTTTTAAGAGAATTAAAGGATAGGTAACATTAACAAGGATTTCTCTGTGGCTTCGTTCAATGTGCCCCATTCCCAGGAAGTAGAAAAAGCAGTCTTTAACTAGGTTAAGTGCCTCAAGCTATTGAGGATACACCTAAGAGATAATAATAAAAACCCCACAATTTATAAGGACAGGAAAATAAACATCCAAAGAGGTACCAGTGACTCTTCAAAGAAAATTTCTGTCTACATCCTTAGCATATTGGAAATTTTCTGAGGGTTATTTAATTCCCATTTTGCATGAAGAATCCATAGGAGGTTGTTTGGGCACTGAAACCCAACAGTTAGAAACCAGCCCAGACAAACCTAAGCACCTTCTGCCACTGAACCCTGGAAACCAGGAATTTTGCATGATGAGCTTTGCTACAAGCCTCATCGGCTCAGATGGTTTTATCTTAGGAGATGCACTATTGTCTTGAATTATAGGGGCTAGCTCAACAAGCTGCATGAACTACACACAAAATCCCTCAGATATATAGGAGATTAAAAAATGCAGAATATAGCTGGTTGATATTTTGAAACTTAGAAGCTAAAAAATCACCTTTCTTGGTCTGTAAAACTTCCATGTTTGGCACTGCCCACTCAGACCTACACTTTTAGCATTGATTTTAGAAATACCCACAGAGCACGAGATTTTCCTAAGTGCTTCTCTGTGGGTTTAACAGCCACAGCTCAAACCAAGGTTTAGTCTTGTACTTATAATATTTGCAGCCTGGTGTCTTTAACTTCTTGTTGCAGCCCTGACATGGGAACACGAGACAGACAATGAACCCTTTTCAAAAACTGGCCATGAAGTTACACTGGGCTTTCATCAATTTAAACCTGTGAAGCCACTCTCTGCTCAGGTGTAATGCTCCCGAGAGAGCACGCACAAGTCTGGTGTGGTTCCATTTCTGATGTCCTGAGGACAGAGAGCATTCAGTTAGTTGAGGACCCACCATTTCAGTTGTTTCTCTTGCTTTTCCTGGAATGCATGACTCGGAGCTGAACAATGTTCAGTCAAAACCAGTGTTTTAACTCTCCTTTGTAAAACTCTTCATTTTTTGTGTGGCTTCCAGCCTGATAGTAAATTCATTTGGTATTATTTGTTTCTAACAGTAAGCAGATGAAAATACAGATAGGCATGAAAACAAGGTATAGGTATGCATTTCTTAGACTTGCAAATTATAACAGAGGCTTGCACAAAATTCATGTGACCAATACTCTTCTGAATATTTAGTACTGATAACTGTGTTATCAGTCAGGGCTCTTCATGTTAACCCGTGTTCCTTTGCCAGAGATAAAAAATTCAGTTGAGACTGAATAGTTGCAGCAGCTGCATCTTTGGTGGCTAATTCATACTCTCACAGTCTCTTTTGGCAGGAAGCTGTATACCAAACCTTGAATAACTCTGTGGATTGTGTGTTTTAGCACAGAGATACACTAAAGCTTTAAGACAGAATGTGACCATGCTTGTCCAGGGTAATTGAAACGAGGCAGGAAATGACCTCTAACCTAGAGCTGAGTTCTCATAAGTGGTCTTTTATAGGGATTATGAGCATTTTCCTTTTACTCCCTTGTGTATATAAATTGTTTTGTAGCATGGGAAACATTGATGTAGCCAAGGAAGCAAAATCGTTCCTGTGCTGCTTCTTAACGCTGTCCCTTGAGCCTGGCCTGAGTGTAGTAATGGTACAATGGCCTCATTCTTTCAAGCAGGCACTGCTCACCCAAGATGACTCCTTACCTGAGGACTCCTTACCTGCTCTATCCGCCTGAGCAGCTCCTTCTTTTGACGGTCCCATTCTCGCCGGTCTCTATCAAGCCTGTCCAAGAGCTCCACCTTTTCGCGGTTCCAGTTCTTCTCACTGTGCTGGATTTGCCAGCGGAGGTCCATCACCACACTGTGACTGTCAGCCAGAAGCTTCTTGTGCTCCTCTCTTTCCCTTCTAAAAGCTCCCTTTGCATCTGAAGCAAGACCTGTTTCTCCGGAGGTGTTCTCACTCTTCCCTTCCAGCTAGCAATAAAGTCAATTGTTACAAGGATGTTAAACTTTCTGCAGTAAACACCTGTGTCTGACAATGGATTGGAGTTAAAGACCTGACTTCACAAAGGTAATGGCAGGATTATAGCAATTCTTAGATCTTAGGATCTCCATAAATGATCAAATATGTTCAGTGTGAAAAAAGTTTTAAAATCAAGACATTGAAAACTACAGGGAATAATTTCTCAAGCTCTACCAGTTCATGCTATAAAGGCACCAGTTATGATCTTTCTGATGGGAATATAGGTGCCAGCAATTAAGGAAACATGGAGATAAACTCCAACCTCATCATTATCTCTGCAACAATTGCCAGGACAATGTCCTCGAATACTGCTCTGCTTTTGTGGTCTCACTCAGTGCACCTGAAACCTAAGGAGAGTGAAGTCATTTTCTGAAGAGACTTCTCCCACAATGACCCTCAGCAGTGTGACCCTCCTGCCTTCCAGCAAGAGAAGGTGTTAGCAGCAACAGCAGATGTACCAAGATCATCCCCCCATCTCTGGGGTTCTGGAGTCTGAACTGATTTCAAGAGCAGTTATCTGATGCCACCTTCCCTCTCTTCTTCAATTTCATCATCAGGGGTCAGCTCAATCAGAGCAGAAGAGCTGGCCCAAGGTAATAGATTCTCAGGAAAACACAGGCTCGGTGGGGTGTCAGGAATTCCCTAGTCCAACCTTCTGCTTCCAGCATGGTATGCTCTAAAGTCAAATTGGGTTGTGGAGGACTTTGTTCAGATGGATCCTGAAAAACCTCCAAGTGCAGAGATTGCACAGCCTCTCTAGTCAAGATAGGCCAGTGCTGGATTGTTGTCAGAGAGAAAAAGTGCTCAATTGTTTTATGTAAGTTCAAGCAAGTGAAGAATTTATCCTTGGAACCTGACCTTCTGTTGACAGCTCAGTAGATGTGTGAGTGACTCAGAATGGGATACATCTCCATCCCCTAGCTCTGCAGGTGAAATGGAGTGAAAAACAGTGAAAACTCATTTCCGCCTCTGGAGTTAATGTTGTCCTCAAAAATGAGAGGCAGCAGGTCTGCTGGGAGACATATTCCTCTAGCAAGAGAGGACAACACTTTCACCTTGCCCTTATGTGGAAAATAAGCCCAAACTTTCTGAGCAAAGAGAAGTTCAGACTGGATTTGGGAGTGATGCTTACTAGTCTCTGGGATAGCCTCCCCAAACAAGTGACTGAGAGATTATTGCTTGTGTCACTTAAACTGTACTGAGCTGCAGAGGACACCCTGTTACAGCCATTGGCAGTGACAGGGAAATCTCAAAACATCTGCATCTTCTACCACTAATTTCCAAAGTCCAGTTGTTTTCTTTCAAATGACCAACCAACCAACCAAAAAACTCAACTCTCAAAGAGCAGCATCCTATTTTAACAAAGCTGACATGACATTACCTTTCCAACACCTGTGCACCACAGCTTATATTCCTCCCAGACATCCTGAAGCTGGACTATTGGTCAGAGTCCTAGTGAGGGACTCCCATATCCTTAATAGGTCCCACGTCCTTAATGCAAATTCTCAAAGCATGTACAGGGTTTGGCCCCTAACATTAACTCCCTCCTTCTTCCAAACTTTTTTCAGTTTAAAGGTTCCAGAATGCTGAGATTTTTTGCTTTCTGAGCTGGAGGCTGAAAATTACGGTGACTCTTCATTGCCTCAGTATTATCATAATTCCACATTTGGGAGAAAACTCATTATTTCCTGTTTTAAGAACAATCCCCATGGATCCTTCTGCCAAATAAGATGTATTTCTGACATGCATTTCTGACAGACAAGATTTTATTTTTAATGATCTTTGCAGTGCTAAAGCTCCAAAGCACAAGGCAACAGTACATTTTCACCTCTGATATGCCGTGGTTTTATATCAAAAGAGTTTTCTTTCCTTTTTTCCTTTGTTTCCTATACAGAGATAGTTGAAGTATCAAAATGCAAAACCATTGCCAGTGACTATTAATTAGGAGTTGACTCTCTTGAGGAAAATGCTTTTGTTAATTGACCTACTGCTTCATAAAAAAGGTGGAAAACCGCAGCAGTGAGGATAGCAGAGGAGACTAGAAAGACCTTGATCCTCTGTGGGCCTGTCAGGATGTTGGCAGCTCTATATGAAATGTCTGGTGGGAGGTAACTTGATCACCACTCATCAACACAACAAAATGGCATCATGAGAACTCCTTCTACACACATGAACCTGACAGACTTGGCTATTATTTAGTTAAAGCTGTGCTATCTTTTTTCTTCTGCATTTAGGACCTATTTTTACTGTAAAATAGAAATGTTGTGGGGAATTGGCAAAGGAAGAGGGCCTTGTGTCTTAAATATTGGCCAGGTACATTTTTTTCATTTGCTTGAAAAAATGTAAAGAGTAACAGCCATGGCTCAGTAATTACCATATGTTATATATTATTTCCAGTGGAGCAGTGGAGGTGGCAAAGAGCCTGGTAGAAGCCCTAGAAGGAAGGGTGGAAACCCCTGAGCAAGAGTGGCAGCACCGTCCTGGTGCCAAACACCAGCCAAAGTGGCAGCCTGGAAGTTTATTGCCCATGCAAAGGCAGAGCACACAAGCTAGGCAGTTTTGTGGTCAGACTTTCTCTGTGTTTTGTTCTTTGTTGCCATCCCGAGCTTAAGGTAAATCTGTCACCAAGATATTTTAGAAGGAGCCAAAACAGGAACTGATCTTGTTTCCTTTTTCAAGTGATACATTGTTTGGAAATGCTTGTGCACTAAGGGGCAGCTGAGCTAAGAGTTTAAATCTTTTGAGAGAAGACTGCTAAAAAATGAAAGCTGCCTCCTTCATTCTGGGAAAGCAGCCCACAGTACCTGGGCAGGAAAAGCAGTGCTCACATCTCAGCTCTGTGCATCACAGTGAGCCTTTACAGTTCAGCAAATCCTTTTAAATGTACCACCCTCCCAACAGTGAATATTTTAATTATATTTTCCTTCTGAAGAGAAGCTCTAAGACTTTTCTCAAGATCTGAATGTACTATTTCTCCCACCCGTTCCCTCTTCAACGTGTAAAATAAGAGCTTTAATGCCATCAGCTTTGGAAATGAATTCTTGTGGGTTTTTTGCTGATTTGTTTTCATGCTGCTTCAGATACAGTACATCTTCTGTGAACTGCCATACATGACACTGAAGCACCTGGCACCAGGTTTTATACAAATACTTCCAACAGTATCCCATGGCAGGTAGCTAGAGCTCTCTCTTCATTGGGGTGCCATCCATCACTAACCAGTAGCTTTGAATGGCTGGTTGAATATTAATATCTCAATCTATCACTTCAGTGATAGAAAAGTTGAATCACTTTTCTCTTCTATGCATCAAATACTGCAGTTGTTACATGCCAAGGCACAGTGATGAACTAACTGTGAGCATGCCAACATGAAGACATTTTTCTCTCCAGTAAATACAGAAACCCACATATCTCACTACCACAGCTGATACTTTACCAGCCAACTCTGCTGAGAAAATACACCAAGAGGTTCAGTTCCTTTGTCCTCACCTACGTTACACCGTGCCTACTGCATGGGCCCTTGTACTGGCACAGCTGGAAATCCAAGAGGCAACTCAAGCGGCAAAGCTTTGATCAGGCTTTGGGTGAGGGCTTTCAGACACCAGGATAAGATGCATAAATAAAGTCCCTTTTCTGTTTAATTTCCTTTTTCGTTAAGCACCTCAGCTGTTCTTTACAGGTGTTGGACCTAGGGGACCTTACCTGTTCGAGGCGACACTTGAGTTCCGTCATTTCCACCTCCCAGGCTGCCTTGTGCAGGGCGTACTGCTGCTGGAGCCCCTGGCGCTCCCGCTCCTCATCCCGCAGCTCCGAGCGGAAGTCATCCAGCAAACCCTTCAGAGCGTTCAGGAGCTTCCGGTTTTCACTTGCCTGCCACAACAAAGCAAACAAAATGCTGTCATTGGATGCTAGCTTTAATCCTCTAATTTAATTTTTTTAGGGGTAAAAATGACTGTGTGTCCATTGCATGGAAGAGAAAGTGCCTGGGCTAACTTCGGCATGACAAAACAAGAATAACAATGCCTTCTCTGTCTACAGGCTGCTCAGGAAGTGGTTGAGTCACCATCCCTGGGGGAGTTTATAAGATGTGTGGATGTGACACTTTGGGATGTGGTTTAGTGGTGGAACTGGCAGTGTTAGGTTTATGGTTGGACTTGATGATCTTAAAGGTCTTTCCTAACCTAAATGATTCTGTGATTCTTCTTCTCGTTAGCCCTAGTGCTGATGCTTCCTGAAAGCCAAAGATACTTAAGTCACCCTGAAAAAGGCACTAAACATCTTTCTGGACTGAGGACATCATTAGTAACTTTTTTTAATAGTGTAAACCAAAGCTAGAGTATCATTCCTGAGGTTTGTTGGGTAGTTATATGACTGCCTCACACATACAGTCATTGCTCAGTATCAAATCCCAAATATTTGTAAGTTACATATAAAGAAAGGAGATTAATTTTCAGCACTTTTGCATGATCAGAAAAAAATCTTTTGGGAAATACAGTGAGGTTTTGAGCTGAGTATCTCTGCTAAGTTGTTTCAGTAGTCTGTACTTCATATTCCTGCTCCACGCCAGGCAGTTGCACCCCAGTTAGTTTTGCAGCAGCACCCTTCTTGGTACCAAAGGCATGAAGGCCAGGGAGGGCACTTTCCCTCTTGCAGAGGGGATCAAAGAGCAAACTCCATTGTTTGAGAGTGTCATGGCCATACTGAAAGTGTTGTCTGTGCTCTTGTGCTAGACAGTAGCCAGGAATGGAGCTAAGTTAAAAGTCTAACCCAGAGCTGACATCACTTATTCTTACTCAAATCTTTTATTTTTCCCCCTTAGTTTTGGCATTGACTTTCTGCAGATTCTCTGAACACTTGCAAAATCTGTCATTTTTATGTTAAATATCAAAAAACGTTTTCTAAATATTTATTCTGGATGACTAAAAGAAAAGGTTTCCCACCATTTTTTTTTGCAGTCATTGAATCAGAAAACAGAGATATATGATTTATTTGTTCAAAATTTAAATTAAATATTCCCAATGAGCCTCTCAAACACCAAGGAATAACCAGTGATTGTATCTGACAAGTTATCTGGACTAGAAAATACTTTTATGAAAATTATACTTGACTAGCAGACACAGCATGGGCAGAGAAATGAGACAGCTTACTCAACAAATTCAGCATTTAATCACCTGGTTCTCATGAATGTGTTAACTTCGTTGGGAAGGCCTAACTCAAATTAGCTGTCTCCATCCTTACATTATAGTCTAATTGACTTTCTTTTTATTTGTTTTCCAAAGGGAAGGCTTCCCGCATGTCCTCTTATCTGGTGTTTCATGAAGTAACAACATGGGGGCTTCTTTGAAGACAAGTCAAGTAAAGAGGTGTACATAAAAATCTAAATAACTGTCATGTGCTTTTTTCAGTGGCAATACTTACAAAATTTCATGCAGACAACTAAGCTGATTTCATACGCTCATCAGATTTTTGGCATCACTGAACCCACCTCACCCATTTCTGTAATCACTAATTGTACGTGCCTAGGTGTCTTTTTTCTTCAACAAACAAACAAATGTGGTCTACTTTTTCCAAGCCATTTGATGCATCAGCAAAAATATGCTAGGTGTAGGGGAATGACTGCAGGTGCTCACTGACTGACCTATCTGTTTGGGCTAATGAAATGTGATGGTGTACAAGATGGGGTTTTGCAAGAAACGCACCCACAGAAGCAGAATTAATTCCATTAACATTTAATGCCAATTAGCAGTTTCCTGCTATCCAGCAGCAGTCTCCATCATGCATATAAGATCACCTACTATTCAATATGCAATGAGACTTTATGTTTCCACCATGCATTTTCGTTCTACTACCTAATTAAGGCTAAATTCTCCAAACATCTCAAGCCCCTTGTGTAATAATCAGAATGAGAACTGCTTTGAAGTTTTGCCCTTAATGTCACAACAGGAGCTGCTGGGTATTGAAGGCATCAAAATCTGGTCTCATCCTCTTTGAAAACCCCAACTACAAATGTCTGTGAAGTGCTTTCCTTCAAGAGCCATATTCTGTGTTTTCTGGTGTGCTGTATAAACCTTTTTTTCTGGCAAAGCAGTCAAAAGTCTCCACAAGAGAAATTAGGAAGAAGAAAAATAAACTCCAATGACACTAAAGCAAGTTACATCTCTCATTCCTGTGCATACATTTGATAATTTTAGAGTCCTATAAAATTTGGTTTGCAAAGAAAGAAGATATGGACTAGTACATAAAGGACAAAAAAGATCCTCATTGCAGGTTTGTAGCCTACTGGGATAAGGGCATTTCTTATTTCTAGAGGCATTACATCAATGTCACTCTTACAAGTACCTCAGGTACCCCCTGGCTTGCTGGGATTTTAATTACCTTGCCAATATAAATCCAATTTTGGTTACACACTTTGTACTCCTGTGGAGAAATCTCTTCTGCATGACTTTGTATTTATAGTCTGAAGTTGGAGAAGTCTCTGAAATTATTTTTTTCTGTTTTGCCAAACTGGAGTGGTTTTGGAGAACAGAGGAATTACTTTTGAGAGTATGTGCTCTGAAATAACAGTGTTTACATCTAGACATGCTTTAGATTTTGTTGGCAAAACTGCTGAACAGCATCTTCGTAAGACTAAATCCTGTAAATATACAACAAATATTGCTATAGGCTTCCCCTTCCTTTCAGACATGTTGCACAGCAGAAATTTAGCATGGCTATGATTCCCTGGACAGTCTCCCATGCAAGGAGATGGCTCTTTAGCACCTTAACACTTTCCAAAATTTAAAGCTTAGAGGAGTCTTGCTGATTCACAACTGATTTAAGACAAGATAATTACAAAGCCTTTACAAAAGTTTAAAGTCTTGTATCCACAGCTCTGCGTTTATAGAAATAACAGCTGACAACAAGCAAAAACTTTATGTAGGCAACTCCAATTAAACTCCAGGACATTAAAGCCTTTACTAAGTTGAGTCAACCACAGAAATGGGAGCATCCAGCTCTAGAAAAGTTTTGGACAAGAGCAGTTGTTTGCAGTTTGTTTCTGCTTTTAAACAATTCATTTTTCTCTGAGAATTTCACTTGCAAATTTCACTGAAGACTTTAGCCACAGCCTGGTATTACAAGCAGTTTAGTAGAGCAGTCAATTAAAAACACAAGGTCAGGAGCCTAAACAGCAAACGGGAACCCGTGTATTTTTTCTGTCTAATCATAGATCTAGGCAAAAAATAAGCTGGATCTTGGTGCAACTCCTTTTAGTATATTTAGGACTTAATGACTATTCCTTTGGGCTTTTCTCTTAGCTAAGCTTTGAAAACAAACATTGTATGAGTGAAAAGAGATCTAACTGGGGATTTTCTTGACACCCCTCCCAGCAACAACACTACTGTATTGTTTTTTGATGCTTTTTCCACTGGACCACAGATGTGTAAACCCTTTTCTCCTTACTCCCTTATCTTACACCATCTAACAGGCATCTCACCCTTTACACTAAACTGAAACAAAGCTCTTCCTTTATCCACAGGCTGTTCTCCCTGATCCCTTGCCATAACATAGAAACACTGCCTTACAGCAAGCTGTCCTCTGCTGTGCCGCCAGTCCAACTTACCTGTTTATCTCCTGCCCATGATCAAACTTCCAGCCTGGCTCTTAACCTTGCCTGACCCTTTCTGCTGTGTCCCCCAGCTACCAGCCAAGGGACAATGCCATGCAGGGAAAGATGAACTGACCCTCTCAGAGTCCCCATCTACTCTACCTCTCATCAACCAACCTTTTTTCTCCCCTTTCTGCTCTGCCATGCCTATATCCCTCTACACACTGGCCACATAAAAATCCCAAACAAGCCAGATTGGTGTACTTTCCACCAAGCTGAGTGGCGGAAATCATAACAATATAAAATTAAAGTGCATGTTGAAATTAAGGCCTCTGGGCTCATAACTTGTCTCAAAACAATTCCACTTTCCAGGCAGGGTAAGAGAGTCAGCAGCAAGTATGCAGGCTGAAAATACAAGCCATTAAATATTAACATTAAATGTTAAAAATAAATATGGGTAACCTCAGGTTACCATAAACTCTTTATTTTTTCTGACCTAGTTATCTCAGCCACTCCTAGACTAACTAAAAGTTTCATTCCTCATGTGAAATAAGTGCTGATGCATTTCATCTTGGAGCTTGTCAGGCAGATCCAGAAACTTTGGGTTCTCCTGCGCAGGTGCAAACCCTGGAGACTTCCAGCTGCACCACTCACTCCAAATTCCCTGTATAGACAGTGTGTTTTTCCAGTTGTGGGCTTAAGGAACCTGCAGAAAACCCCTCAAAACTCAGTGTGTTTTTCAGCACATCAGTGCTTGTGAGAAGATGCCCTAGCAAGTGTAGGCAAAACAAATAATACTGCTTAAAATGAGGACTATTTAGCAAACCCATTCATTCTTGCCATGTTGAAATAACACTTTTTCCTGGTTGGAAAGCAAGGAATCTGTTTTATCTTGACAAATTCGTTTGGATATCATTCACTACTTGTTATCATGAGGAGTATCAAGATGTGGTCAGTTCCTACAGATCATTTCTTTAAGCAAGATTAGCTGGAACTTCTGTGATGTATATAAAAATTAATTATAAGCAATTTATTGCCCATTTCTGCCACCTCAATTGAGAACAATCCCTAAGCAATGATTATTTCAAAGGGTACATAATTAATTTGAATGTTCTTGGTTATTTTAAGAGATCTATATGGAAAGTTAGTACATGACAGAGTTCGCACAGAGACAGCATTTTGGTATATATTTATTGTACTAATTCTAGAATAAATCAGTCTGCAGATGGAATGCAGTTAAATGATGTGTTCAAGAGCATCTCTTCCACAGCTTTCTACAGCGTTTACCAGAAAAGAGCTTGCTGAGAGGAAGACAGGGTTGGGTCTGGGTGACCAGCAAGGTAGAACATTTCCAAATGCCAAACTGATCAAATGAATAGCCACTAACTTGGTAGCACACATCACAGAAAATAATAGCTGGTAAATATCCTTTTTATGGGATAGAGACTTCCTGTTACCTGCTGCAACACATAGGCAGTGAGCAAACAGGTTGTTTCCCAACTCAGTCATGAGAGTGTGGGGAATTCAATGTGAAGAACTCAGGTGCAAAGAGACACACAGTCCCCAGGCCCTGCAGTGACTCCAGCAAAGTGCTGTGATCACAGGGAGTACATATTTCCCTGAGAGCTGTCACTGTGGGGCAGGCTCCCAAGTCAAAGGCCCGGATAGAGAAGGGACATCAGGCATAAAGACTGAAGACTTTTTTCCCCTGAATTTGTTTTCCACATAGAATTCTAGCTCCATTCAATTTATGACTGCAAATAAATACATGTAACAAGATGCTCTCATACGAACAGTTTCCATTTTAAAAATATAAGAAATCTGTCTCCATTGAATATTTTCTATTTGTATTGTTAGGATGGCTAGTATAGTAAATGTAAAAAGGAAAAAGCTAGCATATATGGCAGTGCTCTGACACACAGTCAGGGCACAAGATATGCCAGGGAAAAGTTAGCACAATTTGATTTCAGGCTTTTAAGAACAAGCCCAGTGACAGGAAGGAACTTTTACATTGTTTTCCCATCATCTCTAAGGGAAACATTAAATACATGTGCTGGTTTCTTAAATTATTTAAAGGAAATAAAATCACATGTTCTTGCTAAAAGCTTGACAGTAGACTACAATAGATGTGCTCAGACAAGAGGAGCATGTAAATTCTGCAAACCATCACATTCTGATAGATGTTTCTGGGCAAACAGCCACAAAAGGAAATAGGATTTTTCACTGATAGCATCTGTCAACAGAAGAACAGTAATCACGTGGCTCCTGATTAAATTTAAATATAAATATAATGGATGAAATCCACTAATTGCTGCGTAGCTAGAAGTATTTACACAAGTATGATTTCAGGTGATTTAACACAGCAGCACAGAACTCTTGGAAAATCCACTGTTTCCATTCCCAGGGCAAGATATATAAATGGTGTAGTACCTGCTTCTGCTGCTGCAGTAATTCTGCAGTCTGCAGCTGTGGTCCATGATCAGTGCTCTCCGTGGTGGGACGCTGGGAGAAATCCGTCAGTGCAAACACAACATCCTCTTCCTCCTCCTCTCGCTCTGCATCATTTGCCTTCTGCTCAGACTGAACGCCCAAGTCTGGGAGGGCCTCAGGGTGCTCGATCTAGGATGCAAGAGAGAACACAGAACACGCTTTTGGCATTTACCTCTGGGGCCAAAAATCTGCTGAGGGACTAAGGGAAGGGACTGCATCTCTGTGGTGGCATATACTGGCTTCAGCCCAGGCTGCAGAACTGATCTTTGGGTGATATACGACATATTGCATATGTGAACACAGCACTACGCAGGCCTGCAACACAGGGGATCTATGCAGCTGAAGTGGGTGTAATGTCGTATGATGGATATAATCCATCACACATTAATCAAAAACTATAAAAGACACTGGTGTATTGTGTGATGAAGTAATGGAGATTAGGAAGTATCCAAATCTATTACTTTATTTTCTATAAAGCGTGAGTAAAACATGACTCCACTAATGACTAGAGCTGGGTTGATTATAAATTAACCAGTCAAAAAATCCAAACAGTCAAGAAATGAAATCTTTTTGGTATTAAAAGATGAGCTAGTTTACACAGAAAAAAAAAAATTACCACTGCTGAAGTAAAGTAGAAGCAAATTATTTCTAAATAGCTACTTCTCTCTTGTTTCTGACTCATATTACCACAGCAGATGAATGTAAAAATGTTCATCTGCCCTTTATCTAAGAATACAAAACATTGGACTATTTAACTTAAGCATACTCTGACCAGACCTGAAAGATTACTTGTACTGCCAAATACAGCAAACCTTGAAAAACACTAGGCACAAAAGGATCAGAAATACTGAGAAAAATTACTTTATTGCTTACCAAATGGCTTCAGAATTGCATGAACCTGCAAAACAAATCTGTTGTTCTCAAGAATTCAGTATAAAATGTCAGAATGGAAAAACACTATTTTATTTTCTTTAGCTAAGAAGCAAATGGTCGTTCTGGGTGTGCAACTCAACACTTCCTTCACAGTGCGTGTTGGCTGGCAACCACACCCCTGCTGAGATGTGTCAGCTTGGGGATTCCAGGTTGTTATGTACTTCTGAAAATCCTGATCTTGATTTAGCCTCTCCTTGGAAAAGCACCATGATGACGACTGGAGTACTGCTGCTGACGGCGATAGACGTGTATGGAGAAGGGGAACAAATAAGGATGATTCACTGTGAGTTCCCACAAGAAACTGTATAATTCTCCTGCCAACACAGAGCTTCCCTCCATCTGTATTGCTGAAGGCTTTGTAAGGAACACAATGTGCACAGGATGAGAAAAACAACAGCACTCAATACACCTAAACACATTTGACTCCCTCACCTTGCTAATGTGCTTTTTTTCTTTCAGAAAATTACTCAGGAGTCATATCTTTGAGAACTAATTAATCTTTTGTTTACTATGTGAGAGTTTTTCAGGACCAGCTGTTTGTACTAGTCAAGGGTTTCAATTTAAAGATGGGTGATCTGTAACATATCACACAGAATATACTTCAGCACAAGCCAACTTAAGCTTCCATATTTAATTTGAATCCCCTTTCAACATATGTGTAATTTTAAAGCTGCTGATGCCACACCATATTTCAAGTCTACACTTAAAGAAGAGACATCCCAGTACTCATCTGGGTTATTAAGGTGGGACAGTTACCTCTAATGTGTCCTCCCCTTCCTCCTCCATTCGCTTGCCTTGCCGCCAGTGTTTCAGCAGCCACTTCAGTTTGACATAGAGGAGAAAGGTGTCCTGCTTGAAATGCCTGAGTTCTTGCTGCAGCAGATTTTTCTCCTGACTCCAGGTCTTCTCTTCCAGTTTGTTTTGCAAAGTCAAGCTCTGCACTTCCAAGTCTTTCCTCCGCAGGGTCTGCATATGCTCCTCCTCCAGCTTTAATGGAACAACAGGGAACATGTCAGGGGGGTGGTGTCCTGGGGCAGTCTGCAGGACTTGTACTTCCTTGGGTGAGACAAACTGAAATCTCTAATTTTCACCAGTAGTGAGTAACTGTTGAGTTTGGCTACGACTGCTGAGGAAATTAAAGGATAGCAGATGATAAGTTTTTCTTAGATAACCATATGAAAGTAACCTGCTGTGGAAGTGGATATTTACTTCAAAGATGCAGAAATGATG
Source organism: Platysteira castanea (assembly GCA_013397175.1). Classification (NCBI taxonomy): domain Eukaryota; kingdom Metazoa; phylum Chordata; class Aves; order Passeriformes; genus Platysteira; species Platysteira castanea. The sequence continues at coordinate 1,165,632 of VYXC01008466.1, read as the reverse complement.
CTGGTTGAACATTTTATACCATCCATATTTTCCTCCCCCTCTGGACTGTATCTCTGCAGTAGGTTCCCAGCACAGCCACCGTGCCACACTGCTGCACATATCACACCTACCAAATACATTTGCAGCCATTTGTACAAGGTGGGACAACAGCTGCGCTTTAGACAGCCTGGAATATTTTCCTTGCAACTTCTCTCCACAGCCACAGACTCAACCCTTCCACAGTGCCTACGTCTCCCTCTGCCTCTTGAAGGGCAACAGTTCTGAAGAAACCACCTCCAGTACCTCAGATACAACAAGTGGTCCCTCACTTCTCGCAGTTCATACTTGAAGGCATCTGAACGATACCACACTAAACAGTCCCTCTGGCAGGACTATCTGGGACACAAGCAGGAACTGAAGAGACAGGAACAGACTGCAAATCAACATTTGACGTGTCTCAGCCATAGTACTAAAAACACCAAGAAAAGCCCATTCTTTGGAGGACATGTATAATTACACCTGTTTCAATGCAAGGCCATCTGAAACATCATTCTTTAAATGTGACCGCTCCCTCAATATATAAAAATCAAACCGTGGCATGACCTGAACCCAAAAGCACTTGTACAAGTTAGTTCTACAATATCTCATATTGTGCATGGATGAGAAAGTGTTTCCACTTCAACCAAGAGGTGGCTTCCTCCTTGATGAAGAAAATGCAGATGGAAAATGAGTACAGAGTCACTGTTTACAGGTGCCAGTTTCTGTTTTCCATTCTGCAGAACAACAGTCTCCCCTTCTCCTGACCAGCTCCATAGATGAAATCTATGAAAGCCACCGTACACTAATGACCACAACCATCCAAACCATCGGAACACGCCCTGCAACAAACAATGTTCACATAAGAATAAAGAATATTTCCGGGACTAGGGCTACCTAGCAATAAATACTGCTAAGAAATATGTGTTTGATTTTCACGGCAACATTCAGATGCTTCTGAAACAGACTACCAGTCCATACTAGACAGTTTACTAAGGATTTGCCTGCCATCTAAATGATGTGCTTCAGCATAATGCAAGTTTTTAGCATCTATTCTACTACGCCTTAAAAAGTTACTGATAGAATTGAAATTATTTACAGTAGTTGGTTTGTAGGTGCTTAAAATGAAGCTCAAAAGTAGTCTGGAACAAAATTAGCTATAATGGCCCAAAAAACATACACGCAACTCCTAGTAACACTCATGGACATTGTACACTGGTAGCACACATCCATTCGATGTCATTAAACATTCCTAAATATGAAAGAGTAAAAGAGGGGCCAATTTTAAATTTAATTTTTACAGGAAGAAAGAAGTAGATTTGATGTTGATGATGAGTCTTCCACCAAAAGATGTTATGGTTAAGTACAGCAAAAATCTGAATTTCCACCAGAAGTCCTAGAAGGTGATAAAAAAGGAAGATTATCAACAGGATGGGCATAATCTGGAAAAAAAATGAAGAATCCAGAAGATGCTTTAATTCTTCTATTTCTGCTGGCTGCTAACATGAACAGCTAGCTTTGATTTTGGTGCATTTTTCATTGTTTTTACAAGCTGTTATATTTCAAGTCCCTGGGGTCATGAATTCTTGCAGAAGACCCTAGGTAGGGACTCATAGAGTATTATGCTTTTTCAGTGGATAGCAGTTGCAAAAGGAAAGAACTTTAAGAGGCAGGCATAGCTTCCAAAAACCTTTCACAGCCAAGGCAACTAGGAAGGAAATCAATTGACTGGTTGCCTTCAAAAGCTCCAGTGGAAAGCTCCTGTGGAGATCAACTGAAAATTAAAGACAGTTATGAAAAAATGGAGAGATAACACTTGGGCATAAAGAGATTAGTTGGCACGAGGGAAAATTCTTTACAGTATGCAACAATTCTGCTGAATTTAGTCTATGAAGTAAATTTAAAAAGAAAACTTCAGTTAAGAGCCAAACAGCCTGCAGAAATTAGCAACAGATTTTTTCGCTCTAGGAGCTAGAGATCACAAAACAATTGACTAATCCATTCCAGCCTTCAAAAGAGCAGGGGGAGCTCATGTAAAAAAATATGATTTATTCACCAGTTATTAATAAGAAGATTGGAAGCACTGAGTACTGAGAAATACAAGAATGTCCTGCCTGGTTTCTCAGCTATGTGTGCGTAACGACTCCTCTGACTTCAGACAAGTGCTGGATTTTCTTTGGCCTAGGAGGAGTCAGAATAAGGTATGGAGCTGAACTGAGCTTCCAAGGATCAAATGCACCCTTCTCCAGCTCACAGAGAGCTGAAGGGTGACAGAGTTCCCCATGCAGTATTTCATGTCTCTACCACGATTTCCCCTGCAGAGGGGAGGGCAAAACTCTCCACCAAGCAGAGAAGCCAGATTTGCTGTGGCAAAATAGGCTTGAGTTGAGATTTCCTCAGATTCCAGATTCTTCATTTACTCAGATGAGGTCAAACAGGCACAGCCATCAGGACACAAGTTCCCACAGTCCTGACAAACAAGGCTCACGTCACACATCATGGTCATGCATCTCTCCCAGCAGGTGGGTTTTGTATTTACCTGGATGATCCTTTCTGTAAACTTTTCTTGCTCCTCTCGGTGAAGTCTTGTCTCCTGCTCAAGTTGAGCCTGAAGCTCCTGTATCGATACATTCTGTACAGGTAAAACATGGGAATCCCTGAGCTGATCAGCAGGACAAAGGGATAGGTTTAGCAGAAAATGTGTCTCCGAGGTGTAAAAAAAAAAGGAAAAAAGAAAGGACAGGCAGGACAGACATCTGCACAACTCATGGTTATCAGTTGTTAAAACCAAAGCACAGTGTGCAAATAAATAGCAATGTCCTAAATATGTGTGGGAATTTCCTGTGTGGCTTCTGGAGACTAAAGCTGGGATGCTGATGTTACATTTTGGATATTCCCTTCAGGCCTCTGCTCTGGGTTTGTACTCGAATAGCTGAGACTCCTGTTTGCAGGATTACATATTTGGTGGTACATTTCTTCATCATAATAGAAGCTGTAAAATTTTAACATCTCTGCACAAGGTGAGTCTAATGCACATATATTGAACCTAATTATTTACTCATTTGCAACAGTTTTGATTGGGCAGTAAAAGGAATAGCATTTATTAAACCAGCTAAGTATACATAAGGTCCCTTTCTTCGGATACAAGACAGCTCTTTGCACAAGTCAACTTCATTCTGTGATTTCTACTTAAAATAATTACTACAAAAATGTCACAGTGATAAACTGTGTGAGCCTGAGATCTGACCAAAATAATTAAGTATCCCCCCTTTCAGGTTCAATACTCTTTTAATCTCAATACTTTCAATTTTACGTTCTCATTAACTTTGACATCCCATCAGCTTTACTCCTGAAAGTTACTTAACTCAAAAATAAAGACCCAAGAAGGCAGAATCAGATCTTATTATTTGTATGACATTAATTAATCTTGTGGCACTTTTATTTCTGATCAGAACCTTCTGTGCCCTTCACTTTGCATCTCTCACATTGGTGCTAAAACTGATTTGTCTGTACAAAAGTGATGCTTGGCTGGATGCCATCCTCTTCACATGTGTGACCACAGAAAACACTACAGCACCAAACTCCTACTTTCTAAAGCAAAGATGTACTTAAAGATGGGATTGCTTCAGGCTTCAAAGCATAATCCCAAATTCTCAGCTGGCCCGTGTCCTGCGTGCTCCAACCTCAGCAGCTGCAAGGACATAAGGAAGGTTGTGGCACCGCTCTCCTGGGCTGCGTTGCCACTTCCCTCTGGCATCAGCCCCGGCACCCACCCCCTTCCCAGGCACTCCTCCCACTTCCCAAGGGCAAAGCCAGCAGCTGCTGCTGTTCAGGCCACACAGCCCTTGTTGGAACATTTTGGTTATTCACAACGTATTTCTCACTGGAAAAGACACTCTTCACTCCTCCTCTAGGGAAAAATGAGATAAGGCAAATGGAAGTATCCCAAAAACTACCTGCAGGACCATACTCTGCTGAAAACCAAAAGTGGACCTACCTATACTTTCTCGGCCCTATCAGTTCCTTCTTTACTTAAGTACTTCTTTACTTCCTTTACTGACTTGTGCATGTCTGTTTTGTACCTGAGGAAAAGACACTTCCATCCCTCTGAAAGATACACATAAAGTGACTGAGAGACATTATCTGCCTTATCAATTTCATCTGTCTCTGTGTCTGCAGACATTTTGTAGTGCAGAAGGTCAAAATCTGGTCTCACAAGTAATTTGAAAAGAACTGCTTGTGATGGGATTTGTCAGCTTTGCACAATCATTTGTAAATCATTAATTTAATTCTCTCATGTAATAAAGGAAAAATTACTTTCATCAGGAATTTCTGCATTATTTTATTCTGATCAGGCTTCTTTAGGAATATGGCAAATAAGAACCAATGTATCAGTTAATTAATGTAAAAATTTTTTAAAAGTGTGTTCCTTCCCTTTATGAATTCAAAATTATTAACCCATCCAATTTTTTTATAAATATGTAGCCCATGCAAAGCCAAGTTTCAGGAAATGTGGGTGCTAGGATTATGTGGTAAATGTTGGAATTACAGAAAAGAAATTAAATCTATCATAAAGGCAGATGTAGTATTACATGCACACTAAGTCAAAATCACGTCACAGCTGCTTTGCCTCTTTAAGGACAATACATTTTTGTAAGTGTTAAAGTAAGCTAAAGTTGAAAAGCAGCTAGTGCATGAATGCAGAGCTGCACACCTTTTTCCTTCCAATGCAACCTGAGAACTCTTCATAGTCTATAATAATATATAATGTCATTTCTCCCAGAAGCTCTGGGATATCTGCACTCTTCAAATCATGAGAGGTAAGGCTGCTTAAGTGCCTAACAGATTGCTGCTAAACAATCTATTAGCATTGTGAATGAATAATATTTAGAAATGTATCATGTAATATTTGTGTACGCAGCTCAGGTACCTGATACTGCACTGGTGGATGTCTGTATGTTTATGTGTGGAAATCAGTCCCCTATCATACAACCAGCAGAGTGTAGTCTGTGGCACAGCTGTGGTTTTGTTTTGTGTTGTAAAGCAGCACTAATACAAAATGGACACGAAAGTTGATAACCTGTTATGTTACAGTCTTTGTTTCCTTTGTTGTCCTTAAGGAATGCTAAACGAACAGAAAACACCCCGAATACGACGGCCACCCCACAATGTACTGACACCACAGAACAGACACCAACTGACTACAACCAGACATACAAACACAGTACCAGGGGAACTACAAGCTAGTGCTACTCTACCACAGCACCACAGAAACAGCTGCACCTCATCCACGGCTCAACACTGACAAACAGCTTCCATGTATCCCCGTTACTGCGTTCCCAGATACACCTCCACTCCTGTGCCCTCAGACAGGCACTGCCAAATCCTTCTGCTCAGTCCTTTTATCTCACCTGTTATCACTCCAGAACAAGCTAATCCATGCCGATGTCTTTGCCTCAAGAGGATGTGCAGAGAAAAGTCATCCACACCTGGGGACTTCACCACCGCTCCCTCACTGTCCTCACCCCTTTCCACCTCTCTGAGAGTGTTCACAGCTTTTCAGGTCACTTTCCAGCTCACACAATCCCACATTTCTGCCATGACTTGTTTTTACAAGATTGCCATCCAAGACAAGGTATGGCTGGGTTTTATTAGTCTGTTTTCTCCATTTTACCGTAGCTAATTACAATCTAGATTTGCCTGCAAACTTCATCAATTTATATGCAACAACCGTGAACATGAAATTTCATGGAATCTTTCTCTTAAGCTTTTTTTTTTTCCCTCAGAAATGATCAAACAAAATAAGGCCTGAGGAGGCAGGGTAGAATGATGCTCTCCAGCATTTGCATGCAATTCCAAAGAAGTCAAAAGATGAATATTTTATGCTGCTCCTCTAAAGCTACATTATAATGCTTTGATATTGGGATCTTACATTTGAAGACATAGTTTAAAAATCACTACTTTTTCACACATTGACAGCTGACCATTGCATGCAACAATCAGAAAGAAAGTTCCAGTGCCTTTTGTAATACTTTTTACATGCAATTCACATCTAAATGAATTTGCAGAGGCTGCTTCTGAAGATGTACTCTTCTTCTCACCCCTTAAAAATAGATGAGATATATTCCATTTGCTCATGTAGAATAGGCAGCTGTGTGGTTATTTGTCTGTGCTTATACGAAAAGTGTCTGAGTTTGGGAAAACACAGAACACTTTGCTCCAAGTCTTTAAAAATCCATCTCATTGTATGGATAGTACACAAAGTCTCACCAAGTTCAGTTAGGACTCAAATATCCAGATTTACATCATAAAGGGTCTTTTAAGCCATTATATTGTCAACCTCTACAGAATCTTACATAGCAAGAAAGAATACAATACATCAAAGTAAATTATTCTTGCTTCCCCTAATCTTGGTGGGAAGGAATAATCACAGCATCACTTTGTCTTCCTTCTTCCCACAACTTTGCATTGGAGGCACAGTGGACGTAAGACATACAACTTTCTATGTGGTCCTTGGTTGTTGTTGTTCTGTTTGCTTTTTTTTTACCAGAAGAAGAAAAAGTTACAGTGTGTAAACCATTCACTGTTTCCTTTCTGGGAAAACACAATCTTTAACCAGAGAAATGGACGTGCAAATTTTCAGCACGTGGCTGGGACCTGCTGCAAAAACCATACAGCTGAAAAGCTCCCACATGGAATTACAAATATTGCACAGAAGTAGCACCAGTTAAAAAATAGAACATCCAAAATATAGATCAAAATTCTCATATGTCCAAAATGGATCCATAGCGAAGTTTTGATTCAAAGCAGGTAGTAAATTGACTTACCGAACTTGCACATCACTGTATCTGGTTGATCCACACTTAACCCAGTAATTAACTTAGAGTTATACATTTCTTATTGGAATAAGTAAG
>VYXC01008466.1:1091203-1153703 GCA_013397175.1 Platysteira castanea | reverse complement strand
CACTGTCGGCGTCGCTGTCCCTGGGGCTGGAAGTGCGCAGGCCCAGGTGAGAGGCAAGATCGTAACGCTGGACATTGGACATCAGGACCCTGTTCTCATACTGAAGCTTCATCACTTTCCCACTCAGCTCATTGATTTGTGACCTGGCCGACTTCAGCTCCTCTTGCAAGGTCCCACCACACTTGGACGCTGCGTCATCCAACCAGCCTGGCTCCTGGCCTGGCTCGAACTTGAATTTGTTCAGCTCATTCGTTAGCTGCTTGTTGTGATCCTCGATTTCAGAGATTGACCTCCTCAGCAGCTCTGCCTCCTCTTCCACAAACTGCAGGTGCCTGCGCAGCTCTGTGGCCGACTCCACAGAGTCTCCGTAGGGCGAGGTAGGAATGCTTGAAATGTGTCCCTGCTGAGACACTCTTTTTCGTACTGGCACCTCATATCCTCCATCTCAGCTTTAATCCCCCTGTTCTCCACCTCCAGTTCCACTATTTTTCTGCCCAGTATGTTGGCTTCCTCCTCCACCAGCTTCAAACGAAGCTTCAGCTCGGCCTCCCTGGTGCTGGGTGGGCCTCCTGCTTCCCCAGTAGGCAGGGGACTGTCCACATCTCCATAGATGGACTTGTACTTCTGGAGCTCCTGCTCCAGTTCGTCCTTCTCCCTCCCCAGTTTGGCCATCTTCTTACGCATCAGCGCTGCCTCCTCTTTGGCAAACTGGAGCTGGCACTTCAAGTCAGCACTGTCCTCCTGCCAAGAATAATCACCCCCCGTCCCAAGATTATATTATAAGAGAAGCACAACCAGCAGCTTATTTTCCAAAATCTCCACCCCCCCCCATCCTCTGAGCTGTATCTGTTAAGTATGCAAACAATAGACAGAGCTGCGCAAACCACACAGTTGACACATTTCATGGCTTGGCCTTGGTTAAATTGGCAAAGCAGCTTGATCAGAGTTAAAGAGGGAGAAAAAAAAAGTGTGCCTGTGCAAGTGTTCAGTGATGCAAGAGTGCCAGCACAATGTTTTTTCTCAAATGCTGAGCAAATTTTGTGGAAAATAATGACTCAAATGAGAAGGCTCCATGATTTGCTGGCACTTTTTGTTCCATTTACCTTTAATGACTTGTTCCCCCTTAGCATCACAAAACAAAGATTGCTCAGATGAATTTGCTCATCACAATCTCAAATTTCGGGCTCCTTCAGCTAGAAAGCACAACAAAGGTGTCCTAAACTTCATGGTTGCCTTGAAAACTGAAGATTTTAATTACTGCCATCTCATAGTGCTGTGAAATAGACAGAGTTCCTAACTTGCTTTTCAAATAGGAAACACACTGTTGCATCTACTGCTGTTATTATCAGGACAGAGCAGATTGTGATCGCTGTGTCTGGGATGAACAACTGTTCACAAGGGAGACCGGTGAAAACATGTGAAAAAGGGAAGAAAAATTCATTAAACCATGTTTACATCCAAATCCATCCCATGTGAAAACCTGCATTTTTCAAGAAGTACCAGGGCATTGAATGACTGTTTGGGGTTTTTTGTGTGTGTTGAGCATTTTAAAGTACTGCATCTCATCTCAAATGAAAACTCCAGTGTGTATTGTGCTGAAATAAGAGACAAGGTTAAGTAAATTCTAAGCCGATGAACAATTTCTTTGCATGAATCACTTTCATGAATTGTCATGGAGATACAGGCACTTGGCCTCAAAAGAGACACATTTATCAGCATTAGCAGTATAATGGAAGGCAGGCTTTGAAAGATGATCTCTTGAGACAGCAGATTTTATCGTTGTTGGTAGGCCATGTGGACATACGTGCAATTATATATGGAAACTTCATTTCAGTCTCCGGAGCACTATTATCTTTCACAGGCAGCATTTTGTTATAATTCCTAATAACAAAGCCAAATTCAGAGGAAAGCACGACTGACTTTAACTGTTCACCCAGATCAGGCTATGAAAAAAAAAAAAATTACAAAACTAATTACAGTTCAGCAATCTCAGGAAATTATTTAATTTCTATAGCACACATCCTGGCACATTGGTCTTCTGTGTTACCTAGATAAATTTTGCCCCATTCTATTTACATATACACTAATTATGTCTTAATTTAAGTTGATAATAACTAAATAGACACAAAAGTTATCTGTTGTATACTTGTGAACCTAGTCAGCTTTCTGATTGATGCTGCTTGCTGCAGGTTGTGACTAAAATGCAAAACAGAAAAAAAGTTACCTTACATGTTAATAACATGATAGGGGTAAAAAATAGTCGAAGTTTCTGTTAATGTGTGATTTTCATTGATAACCGAGAGTCAAACACAAGTGCAATCAGCTCACGGGTTGACTAAAATTTTGGTCATCATGTTTCTGGCATCAGAGATGTAAGTTTTAAATTAATTCAAGCAAGATGCTTATGGTTGATTAGAAGCAGAGCCTCTAGAAGATGGGCTTTCTATCCTCTCTACTGTCTCCTTGCATACACATTCCTCTTTTTCACAGATATATTTATAAATTGCTTTTCTCTTTATAATGCAAAAGTGCAAATTAAGAATCAAATTAAGACCTGACAAAATCCTATGCAGCCTCTGCTGGAGTCACTCTGAATTTTGGTTGCTCTGCCTGGATAAGGCTGTATGATTAAAACATCATCTTTGGCCAGGGCCGTACAACACATTGCCTGTGTTTTTCCTATTGTGGTGAATCAGTTTATCCCCAGAGCTCTAGGTTTTGCTTTTAGGGAAATACAAAGATCACAAGGAAAGGTACAGCTAGACCAGTGCTGCACATCAGAGCTCACAGCTGGGATGATTACTCCGGGTTATTTATTTATCTGTTAATAGCTAATCTGACATTTTCTTTATTCTATTTTTGTAATCCTGCATTCTTTACCCAACTTCTTGTCTGTCTTTGGCTTCAAGTGCCCAGCTGTCAGCAGCAGTGGTTGGTGTGGCTCCCTGGCTGCAGGCAGCTGGAGCGATGCCTGAGGGAAGGGGCAGCCTGCCCCCATCCCTCTGCTCTGCCTGGGAGCACCAGGGGCCCGCTCCCAGCCTGGGGTCAGAGCAAGCTCCAGCCAGACACCCACTGCCTTTCAAACACCAAAAATAACAGTCCCCGAGACGCACTTGGGACAACACACTCAGCGTTTTGAAGCTTTTGAAGAAAAGGGAAAGGCTTCGATGGATTTAGGGTCAGGGCCCCAGTGTTTTTGCTCAGCATCACTGCACGACTCAATGCATCTGTGGAGTTAGTGTGCTATTATTGCAGAACAAAACCACTGTTAACTGCTTTAATGGCATTACTTTATTGCCAGGTTTTGTCTTAGCAAATTTTTTTTTAAAAGAAATGATCAAATGTTTAAGTTTTTTTTTGCAAGAGCTGAAACAAGGAAGATTATTTTTCATTAAACAAACACAAGCCTCATACAAAAAACCAGAGCTGATGGATGTTAATTTTGCCTACTAAATATGGATCCCATCTGGAAAGGTGAGAAAGCTCCAGATCTTCCTCACTTCCCTGCCGGAGAACATCCCATTCCCCTGACAGCTTTTTTTCCAAAGGAAAAGAATGGTCAGGTGAGATTTATCAGCCAGATCTAAGCATGCCAGAAGGGTAGGACTCCAACCTTCATGCATCTGTCCCTCTGAAACTTTGTGTACAGAAATATCAGCGATTTCTTGATCAGTTGAAACCAAGTAGAAACAGTGAGAGGGTGAGACACCCACACAGGCAAGCAGATTTTGACATATAAGGCAAACTAAAGAGAGGCCAAATCACTGAAATTAAGAATAGTTCATTATAACTTAAATTGTGAATGAAAAGTCAGGAGGGAAAAAAAAAAAAGAGAGAACAACCTTTCCATGTTTTTGGAGGAACAACAGGCTCAGATCCCAGGGGCTGAATACGGGCTATGGCCTCCTGACTGTATTAAACACCTAGCATGTGGATGCATTACTAAAATGTGTACACAGGGCAGGTCATATAGAAACAAAAGAAGGACCAGCAGTCCAAAAATGTAACAGTCAGGGTGCTCGGTCATGGACTTGAAGAGATCATTAAGGATAAATGGGAGTTAATGATTACCGATGGTGATTATTTGCATGCAATTGCACTGTGGCTCTGCATGGCAATTCAGAAGCATGTTAACGGATAAAAAAAGCATAGGGAAAAAACTCAGAGCCCTCCCTACAGAGTCTGCTGTCTAATTTAGACAAATGTAGACTGTGGAGATAAAAAAATGAAATGTATAGGAAATAAATTACTTTCATTATGCAATATAAATGCATAATGTGTGAGAGATGTCATGAGAATGAAGAGCTGATCAAAAATTCCCCAATACAATATTTCTTTTCTGGCAAGAAGACACAAAGCTAGATAGAGGCCAACACCATCTCCTCTACCACCACCACCAGCTCAAGGGAACTGCCAGGCAGAAGACTGGTAAGCAGTTTTGGGGTTGCAAGTCTGACGACAGGGCAGTACAACCAGCACCCAAGCATCTGGCTGAGTGCCAGCATTCCTACCTTGCGCTGGAGAACCACTTTTCTTTGTGTTTTGCCTGGTGCCTGGTATTTTCCAAGAAGCTCCGTTTTGCAATTCTGCTGAATAAAAACTTTTTTCTTCAATACTGCTAGAGGCGAGTGAGTTGCTACTACGAATTCTGCTTTTACACAACTTCAAGACAATCAACTTCATGGGTATTATTTACTCGGTATGCCCTGTGGTGGGTGTGATCTTCCAGCTAATTTTCATGACGAGCTCTCAGTAAGTAAAAACACCAGTCTTGCCACATGCTGTACATATCTAAAAGCATGTGGATACACAGAATCTAAGTTTGAGGCCTTCTCAGTCACAAAACATATAATGGGTGTTTGAACTCCTTCTAGGTATTTAGGCTGTCTGTTCTGGAAGAGCAGCATTTTGAACCTCCTGCGCTGTGTCTGTACCAACACTTTTGGGCCATGCCCCAGGACCTGGCAGCTGTTTGACCAGGTCAGGCACTTGCTGTGATGTGCCCTGATCTCAACCAGCAAATACGTCTGAATGGATGCCTGGGTTTGGAGACAGCTCTGGGTAATACCCTAGGATTGGGAGATAGCCAGGACATGTACATACAAGCCGGGCCATGTTAGTACATAAGGTTCTTCCTCAGTCTTTTCTACCCAAAAGAATTGGTGAAGAAAACTGAATGGTCACCTTGCAGAGTGCTGATGCAATGGTTTTCATTTCCACACCCAAATCCTTTGCTTGCAAGAGTTATGAAGTGTGTGTGTAGAGGGTAAAGGTTTTTCTTCCCGTGTGGCTTCTGGGATCACTTCCCCACATTGCGAGTGGTGCTGAGCTCACACTTGGTTACTCAGTTAATTTTGTGAAGTCCTTTTTAAGGCTTTCCAAGACAAACTACAGCTGCTCTTAATGCCTGGATTTGGGCGGAGGAAGCAAGCACGAGAATCCATTTCCTTTGCACAGCTCCATATTTCCAGGAATGAGGAAAGGAAGGACAGTGCTGCCCACAAACCTCTATGGACACAACTGTGTCTTCATGTAGCTTCATCTGTAATTTGCACGTGTGTGGGCATGTGTGTATATTTCATCCGTATATTTTACATACTTGCAGAAAAATAAACTCTCTGACCTGACTGATGACTTAAATAATTCTCCAAAGCAAGTGCCCCATTTTAAGGTACGATTAAGCCATGCTTTGTCATCTTGGCAAGGACGCTCCGTCTATTGTGTCCTGCGAAAGCAGGCTGAAGCGCCCTGGCCACCACAGTCCCCCAGTATGCCCACTCTGCTGCCTGCCCTACCCCCTCAAGTTCAACATACTGTAGTGATTTATTATGGTTTCTATTGCAAATCAATGGATTTTAAGACTAGACAACCCATAGGTCTCAGCTGTGTACAATGAGCCTGCCAAGGGGGCAGCAGGGAAAGTGCATCCCTTCTCTAATAAAGGCACAATGTCTCTCCTGGCTCCTTTCCCGGTGAGGTGAAATACTATCCCCATCTCTCTGGCTATAAACAGTAACTGTGAGGGTGCTGGGAAAAGCTTTAACTCCTACAGTCAGCACAAAAAGCAGAGGAAACCAGACAGACTGCTTTCTTGACAGGGACTGACCTACAAGATTCCAATAAAACTGGTGTCCAAAGAGAGTCTGAGTGGGCAGCTTAGGCTCTCTGTTGTACCTCAGCTTTGGGGAGCACAAGTTCGTGCAACATCAGGGAGATCAAACCCTGGGCTGCGACACGAGAGCTCGCGAGGTGTCGTTGCAGTGTGTGAACTGCATTCCTGCCAAGACACTCATTAGCACAAAGTCTTTGGCACAGTGTATAAATTTAGTTAGTCCCTAAGCTGCGATCCAATTATTTTGTGAGGCAAGGTGATTTGCTCTTCTTGTAGAAAACCTGCAGCCTGAATCAATGGATACAAGCACAACGAGCCCGAGAAGTTGCACAGTTCAGAGACTGCACTTGTGTCCTAAATTGCTTCTGCATTATCTCTGGGAGGTCTCAGTAGATTAAGGCCTAATTGCACTCTAGTTAATATACCTGATGGCCCTGTCAAAACCCATAAAAACAAATTCTGACTTGTATCATGTGATTTTGCTCCAAGTGGCATGTTCATGGAAACCATACCTGGGTAAATGTCTTTTTTTCTTTGTGGATTTCTCTGCTGCCTCTCCTCTTCAGGGAACTCTGAAACAGAAGCAACGCTGAGTTATTGATAAGCTAAACACAAAGCCCGCAAGTTTGGCAGGTCTCACCACTACACAATTAATTTAGGAGAAAGAAAGAAAGAATATGCTCCTGAGCAGCTGGGGATTTAATTTTTCGTAATAATCCTTAAAAGAACAAGATGATCAGGTCCTTGTCAGTGAATCTTTTAACGCCCAAAATTTCCCACCAAAACAAGGAATAAAGTTAGTTAAAACTTCACTGAGAGGGGAACATCCCCCCCTTTTCTTCTATGGACCACCACAATTTTTGGCTAAACTTTCTTTTTGCATGGGGCAATGATTCATGTTTGATTAATCCAGGGCAGAAGTTCAAGAATCTTACTCACAGTCAATGTGAAACACATTGTGGAAACCTCAAAAGAAAGCAACCTCCCAAAAAATAGGCAAGGACACACATGTTTAAGCTATGTGGCATAACATTATTTGTTAACCCGTGCTAGCAAACATACTGAGGAACCCAGAGAAAGACCAGATAATTCTCCAGGTATTTTTGAACTTACTTTATAAATCATATTTGATCGGTTTTGCAAATCTTTATGTCCCTTTATAAGCAAATATTTTTAAGACATGGAAATTATGTCATCTTCACTGAGAAATCTCTCAGCATCCAAATGGAAAAGCACAGTTTTCATGAGAAGTGAGAGGTGGAGCACCATCAGGACGTTATCAATGTTTACTTGTGCGTCAGGACTGGTGTCCAAACCAGTGCGAGCTGGGCCTGCTTAGAAGAGGCATAAATTTGACACTTTTCGGGTTGAGGTATCAGAGGGGATCAATTGGTATTAGACAAAAAAAATGCAGGAAAGTGGAAACTGTGGAATTTGAATTCAAAGCAGGCTGGGTTGCTCTGTCTGTGCCCAGAGCCTGAAGGCCGATACTCCCCGGATCACCCTAATATTCTGGCCTCTTTTATTTACTACTTCTCTTTATATTTGTTCTGTGGGCGACAATTTCCAGCTGAGGTAAAGCCTGGGCTCTCTTGGGTTGCCCACAGTATGCCTCTCCTGTGGTCCATGTGATGGAGCAGTGTCCCTGGACCAGCGCCTGCTCCCATGTCAGACGGGTTAAATCCCAGTCTCTGTAACCAACACTAACCCAGCACTGCAACACATGGGCCCAGCGAAGAGGAAGGGAAAGGAGGGAGAGGCATCCTGTTAATTAGCTAAGTCCGGTCTCGTGCCCAACCATGAGCTGGCAGAAAACACGATGTGAGCTCAGGGACTGGTGCACACACCCTGTACAAATCCAAACCGAAACCTTTCCCTGGCTTTGTGGTTTCTGCCTGTTCAGCTATGCAGCTACTGCACATCGTAATTATTGCACTCTAAGACAAATCTTTCCTTCTACTCTTTGTTATACACAGATAAGTAGTTAAAACCCATTCATACGCAGCACCATATGCCCAAGACATATTACAGTTTATTTTTGCTAATCTGCTCTCTGCTTTAATCCAGTGACTTCCTATAACTAATGAAGCTGAGTAAGAGAAATGTCTTTTTCTGGATACTGAAACAGTTCAATAAAAAAAGACTTGAAACACTAAAATCATCATATGAAAACCTGTTACACAAGCTTAGGCAGGATGAATAGTTATTGTTTTCTCTTTCTTTTTTTTTCTTTTTAATGCAGTGTTATTCTGGAAGCAGATATGTAACTGAAAGCAATAACCAGTCAGCAGCATCACTCCCTGGCATGCAAGAGAGGTCACTGTGGTTGAAGAGATATGGGGCACAGCCCTGGTCCTCAAATTCACTTCCTTTCCATGTGACTTCAAACAAGAACAACTTGAGTGAAAGGAGGTTGTCTAGATACTGCATTTAATTTGTAAGCCCTTAGAGTCAGGGATGAGGCTATCAATTTCTGTAGAGGCCTCAGTGCCCAGCTGTAGCAAATAGCTACTCATCATGCTAGAATCAAAAAGCCATGTGCCAAATGCTAAAAACCTCTTGCTCTTACCTATAGGCAAAAGGTCACACTTAGACACATCCAGCTTGAGAAGCTAGGGGATATAAACACATGGACTATGGTGTGCAAGATAAAGTAATGAAGACTTTGCTGTGTAGTATGGCATAATACTTGGAAAACAAGGGGAAGGGAATTCAAATTTAGGTAGATGACATGGATCACAGGCTGAGAAACAGGTAGGTAGCCATCCAGCTTTGGAAACTGTAAGCTCCACTCCTCACTGAAGCAGTGGATTTCACAGATCCAGACTAACAAATTTGTAATGTATTGCCCTAGATGAGGCCTCATTTCAAGCACTTTCACACTGTCCCATTTTGGTTTGCTTAAGAACAACATTGTAATCAGTGCTCAGGTGGGAGACTGCTTTGTATTTCCGTGAGGCAGAGACTCAGCCTTAGGCTGAGTCTGTCCTCGGTGTAAGAAAAAGAAGGGAATATTTACCTTTGGGGACTACCAGTGGATTACAGGGAGAGACTTCCCTCACACGTATCAGTGGAGGCCTTGAACACAAGCATGGCAACAAGGGACTGCCTGGCCACAACCCCCTAAGCCCTACAGGAAAACAAGGCAAGATCTCCATTTCACCACTATGGGACCAGGCTGCACGTGTGTATGAAACACCAAGCAATACAGCTGCTGTTTTAGCTGGACTAAGGGCAGAGGTTGCTGCTGCTGCTGCTAAAAGTAGGTGGAATGTGCTACAAGCTTAAATTATTTAAAATGTAAAATGGTCCAATAAATGAGCATTTCTCTTTGATGTACAGGAAATTGGCATCAGAAGCTGATATGAATTAAAGCAAGAAGGAACATTTCTATACTACTTTCTATACTCAAGAGACCAACCAGGGTTGTCTGTCTACCAAAAAGTCTTTCAATAATGGTTAAACAAGATTTTATTAGTTCTTTGGTTAACACAGTCTCTTAAGAAAGTGGTTACTTGTGCAGGCATTTCTTACCTCTACAGTTTCACTGCAGTTTGTTGATGGACCTCTTGGCTACCAAGTAGAGCTAACGTATTGGGGCCCACTGTTTTAAAAGTTAAACTTCCCAAAAGATTATTGGATGTAGGGATTACAGCGGGAAGAGACATGATTACTTTCTAGGAGCACAGCAGGGACAGGAACAGGTTATTTGCATCTTCTGGTGAATACAATTTTTACCAGGTCGAAGAAGAGTCCTGCAAACTGAGCAGTGAAAGTGAGACTACCCACGTGGGGAACAGCAAGCAGGAGTCAATGCACTGGAATTAGAGGTTGAACAGAACATGGAAATAAAATTTGAGTTAAGAGCGATTGTACATGCAAACACATGATAGGCCCCAAGTTCTCATACGGAAGCAAGTGCCGAGTAGGATGAGAATAGAGCTGTGAACAGGCGTCGGTAGAGAAGGATTTAGAAAATGAGAGAACCAAGAGTCCCTAAGAGCTGACATCCTGTCACTTTATTCACTGCTGCTGAGAGGAGCAAGTAATTTGGGCGGCAGTCTGGCATCTGCAGGCAAGCGTGGGCTTGCTATCATATGTGCATCAAATTGAACCTGCAAAATCCAGTAGTCAGTCACTGAAGTGACAGTGTCTGCAACTCAAAACAGAGAGGCTGGATTGGAAAGTCCAGCCCTGAGGGCAGTTTCTATTACTGTGATGTGTGAGGAATTATGCGTCAGTATCACTGGTGCTTATGAGCTGTATAAATAATGTTCTGTGCCAATGATGGCTTGCTACCAATTGCTTTGAAATGGATAATCACAATTTTCATTTGCATTCATTAGAAGATACTGCCTGTGAGGGATCTGACAGTATTTTTAAAAAATATGCACAAGTAACCAAATCCACTTGCTCCAAATCCAGCAGTAGGTGAAGACCATTGGTAGATTACAGTAACTGCAAGGTTAACAGCTTCAGAGCTGCACATTGTCATTTCATAACAAGAGCTAAATTCTTAGCTTTTGGGCCCTGCCATGTTGAAGAATGAACAAACCATCCAGAAAGACATAATCTCTGCCCCATAGAATGTGACTCCTTAAGAGGTCTTGCCAATGGACCAACTTTTTCATAGCACTTACTCTCCAAGAAACGCCAGTGATTTAAAAGAAGGTAATTCTGCTTGGCATCTATGTGAATCAGAGGAAAACCAGATCCTCTTGTTAACAGATGGTCAGAAGGTGGATTTATCCCCAAGAGATGTAAACCAGTGTTCATTAACTGCACCAATAATCACTGCTCAGGAACGCTTCACTGTGTTTTCCAGGCACTGTGCAGGACTGCATAGGAAGATTCTGTCAGGAGATGAAAAAAGACAGGGATCTCCATGCTCCTCCAGCAAAACCCATCCCCACAAATGCAGCTCTGCTGGCCACTGCAGGCTGTTTCCCTCTTAACTTTTTGCAGCTTTGGACTTGCTAGGCCCTGACATTGAAGACATCCAAGGTTCTGCTTCATCTCATTGCTTTAGAGCTATCCCTGTTTGCCCAGTGTCGTAGATAAAGAAAAACCCTTTGTGCAGAGCTCTGGCACTCTTAAATCAGTGATGAATAAACTCTTCTAAGAAGAAAAGAACATGACCTGGATGATGACCAGGACCTGTTTCTTTAGGAGGGGCAGATTTCAGCTATCACACTGCACTATCCTATACTGTTACCTGCCCACTTGGGAAAAGGAAGCATTTCCCATTTCTGTAGCAACATCCCTTATTTAAGGTAGAACAGGGTGTCTTTCCGTTCTTTCTTGAGGCCTGAAGTGTCTCTAAGTCCCAAATACTCAACTGAAATTTTGCTTTGCTGCCATCCCTTGCTTCTGTATTACAACAGCTGCGCAGTGAAAGTATAGCAGCAGCTTTTTCATTGTGAACTCTTGTACATATCTACAGGATGGTAAATGGAACTGGAAAGTACAATGAAATTCTAATTGCTTTTCAATTACTGTAGGCCCTTGAAAAAGATATCTCACCAAGCCCTGATAAAGCTGGGCTTGACGCAAGAGATCTATATCTCCATTCATTCCCATGAGCCTTTCATTTACTAGAAACCTCTAAATACGGTGATATTCATCATTCACATGACCTAGCGAAGCAAGCTATGTCTGAAATATCATAACCATTACAGTTCAGGATAAAAGGCATCCCTTGAGTAAAAGAGCAGCAAAGCACACTAGCTTTCAGGACCAGCTTAAATTTCCCTAACGCTGCATTACTCTATTGTGCTAAGCTTATGAATAGGGGCTTTGGAGGAGCCTCTTTCTTTTGCCTCTTACTATGAACACACCGCGCTGTCTGTCTCATGTGGCTTCCTGGTGCCCTTCACATGCAGGCTGTGATATTAGCTGCCTTGGTGTTTGCAAATAATGTGGTGTGACAGGTCTGGGAGCATGCTGGGGAGGGAAGCAGCAGGGTTGCACCTGCTGTCTGAAGCCCTGGAAGGTTAGACAGCAGCTCTCAGGAGGGTGGGAGACAGCTGGGCTGGCTCTGTGTTCAGCTCACAACACACTATTTCACTTAATATTTGGTCAGTGGAGGCTGACGTGGGGACCAGAAACCAATAAAATAATTCTTATTAATATAATAATAATACTAAATAATTACGGAAATAATTGGTAAAGGATATAGCCAAGTGATATAATAATTGTTATCAATATAACAAAGTAAATCCTGCAACAGACAGCTGAGATCCTAACCACTAACATGTATAACTGTCTTACACAGTTCTCCTGCCCAAATACTTCCTAATAGCTTGCTAAANTATCATATGTGCATCAAATTGAACCTGCAAAATCCAGTAGTCAGTCACTGAAGTGACAGTGTCTGCAACTCAAAACAGAGAGGCTGGATTGGAAAGTCCAGCCCTGAGGGCAGTTTCTATTACTGTGATGTGTGAGGAATTATGCGTCAGTATCACTGGTGCTTATGAGCTGTATAAATAATGTTCTGTGCCAATGATGGCTTGCTACCAATTGCTTTGAAATGGATAATCACAATTTTCATTTGCATTCATTAGAAGATACTGCCTGTGAGGGATCTGACAGTATTTTTAAAAAATATGCACAAGTAACCAAATCCACTTGCTCCAAATCCAGCAGTAGGTGAAGACCATTGGTAGATTACAGTAACTGCAAGGTTAACAGCTTCAGAGCTGCACATTGTCATTTCATAACAAGAGCTAAATTCTTAGCTTTTGGGCCCTGCCATGTTGAAGAATGAACAAACCATCCAGAAAGACATAATCTCTGCCCCATAGAATGTGACTCCTTAAGAGGTCTTGCCAATGGACCAACTTTTTCATAGCACTTACTCTCCAAGAAACGCCAGTGATTTAAAAGAAGGTAATTCTGCTTGGCATCTATGTGAATCAGAGGAAAACCAGATCCTCTTGTTAACAGATGGTCAGAAGGTGGATTTATCCCCAAGAGATGTAAACCAGTGTTCATTAACTGCACCAATAATCACTGCTCAGGAACGCTTCACTGTGTTTTCCAGGCACTGTGCAGGACTGCATAGGAAGATTCTGTCAGGAGATGAAAAAAGACAGGGATCTCCATGCTCCTCCAGCAAAACCCATCCCCACAAATGCAGCTCTGCTGGCCACTGCAGGCTGTTTCCCTCTTAACTTTTTGCAGCTTTGGACTTGCTAGGCCCTGACATTGAAGACATCCAAGGTTCTGCTTCATCTCATTGCTTTAGAGCTATCCCTGTTTGCCCAGTGTCGTAGATAAAGAAAAACCCTTTGTGCAGAGCTCTGGCACTCTTAAATCAGTGATGAATAAACTCTTCTAAGAAGAAAAGAACATGACCTGGATGATGACCAGGACCTGTTTCTTTAGGAGGGGCAGATTTCAGCTATCACACTGCACTATCCTATACTGTTACCTGCCCACTTGGGAAAAGGAAGCATTTCCCATTTCTGTAGCAACATCCCTTATTTAAGGTAGAACAGGGTGTCTTTCCGTTCTTTCTTGAGGCCTGAAGTGTCTCTAAGTCCCAAATACTCAACTGAAATTTTGCTTTGCTGCCATCCCTTGCTTCTGTATTACAACAGCTGCGCAGTGAAAGTATAGCAGCAGCTTTTTCATTGTGAACTCTTGTACATATCTACAGGATGGTAAATGGAACTGGAAAGTACAATGAAATTCTAATTGCTTTTCAATTACTGTAGGCCCTTGAAAAAGATATCTCACCAAGCCCTGATAAAGCTGGGCTTGACGCAAGAGATCTATATCTCCATTCATTCCCATGAGCCTTTCATTTACTAGAAACCTCTAAATACGGTGATATTCATCATTCACATGACCTAGCGAAGCAAGCTATGTCTGAAATATCATAACCATTACAGTTCAGGATAAAAGGCATCCCTTGAGTAAAAGAGCAGCAAAGCACACTAGCTTTCAGGACCAGCTTAAATTTCCCTAACGCTGCATTACTCTATTGTGCTAAGCTTATGAATAGGGGCTTTGGAGGAGCCTCTTTCTTTTGCCTCTTACTATGAACACACCGCGCTGTCTGTCTCATGTGGCTTCCTGGTGCCCTTCACATGCAGGCTGTGATATTAGCTGCCTTGGTGTTTGCAAATAATGTGGTGTGACAGGTCTGGGAGCATGCTGGGGAGGGAAGCAGCAGGGTTGCACCTGCTGTCTGAAGCCCTGGAAGGTTAGACAGCAGCTCTCAGGAGGGTGGGAGACAGCTGGGCTGGCTCTGTGTTCAGCTCACAACACACTATTTCACTTAATATTTGGTCAGTGGAGGCTGACGTGGGGACCAGAAACCAATAAAATAATTCTTATTAATATAATAATACTAAATAATTACGGAAATAATTGGTAAAGGATATAGCCAAGTGATATAATAATTGTTATCAATATAACAAAGTAAATCCTGCAACAGACAGCTGAGATCCTAACCACTAACATGTATAACTGTCTTACACAGTTCTCCTGCCCAAATACTTCCTAATAGCTTGCTAAATTCATTAAAATATATTTTAAAAGTCCCTGTCCGTCCCATTTTGTTAAGATATAAAATATCCCAATTACATTACATTTGTCATAATACATAAAGAAAATTATAACACACTGAGACCAGACTTTTCTTTTTTATGGGGGGTCCTATTTCAGGTGAAGGAAACCAGAAAGAAGCCAGGCAGATGATTGCACACAGCGCTGCTTCTTCCCTTCCTGCTACACTAGTAGAGTGACACTGATGTGCCCGCAGCAAACACATCCCTCCGAGCCTCATCACCCTTCCACTTGTGCAGCTATCAAATGTGACTTCTGCACACTGTGCCCATTCCTTAACCCCACATCACAGGCACATGTGCTAACCCTCTGCCCAGGCACCACCTGAGCCTGAGGAGGACACCACTGCCACCACATCCCTCGCAATCCTGCCAGGCAGGAGCGGCATCCACGCCAACTGCAGCAGTGGGTTGCTGCCAGACCTCTGCTGCTCCATCTCCCACCATATTATGCCTGTAATGCCCATGGTCACCACTGCTAGGATGACCAGCCCCCTCCTGCTCACTGGCACAGGAGGCAGGAGTTGCACCCCAAATTCCTCCACGTCAGCTGAGCCACAGTCACTGAGCACCAGCCTGCAAAAGGGAGCCATGTCAGCCTGCACCCCTTTGGGAAAGAACTTGTGGAAAAGTCAGGCTTAATCCGAGTGGTATGTGCTGCACTGACACTGCCTGAGCCCTCTAATTACCTCGTTAGTGTAATCCCATAGCAGACAGCCCGTGAAAAATGTGCTGGGCACTATGTACACACAGAAGCAGACCTGTCCTGAAACAGCTTGGCAACAGGAACAGTGCTCATCGTCAGCCACAAAACCCTACAGAATGACACACGCCTGGTGCTCATAGCCCAGGCAACATTTCAGCACGCCCAGAGGGGAACAGTGTTGCTCACTGTGAGGGCAGGCACCCAGCCAGCCCCTTGGCCAGCAGTGCCAGTTTGGGCTCCCTTTTCCACCTCTCTGGGCCAAACAGGGGTTGCAAAACTCCCTGTGAAGATGAAACAACTTGTACAACTTTTTTAAAGCCTTTTTCTTCTCTCTTGTGATGACTCTTACTGTGGCAGCCTGGGCAAAAGAGACAACTGCTAGAAAAAGCCACCCCTGACATACCTGCCCTGCCATCCACCATCCACTTCGCACTGCTTGGCATCAGCTGCATCACCCAGTGCTAAATGCTAACTGTCTGAAAACAGAGGTTGACTGCCTTTCCCTCCTCTTCTCTGTGAAAAAATGGTTCCCCAGAATGCCTTACTGAATGGGACTGCAGGCCAGGTAGTGCTCAGAGAGGGGATTGGGAATTTTCATTCCCAAAGGAAGACAATATGAGAGCATTTATTGCTGATCACTGCACACACAGCCTGGCATTTCCTGTAGCACAGCATAAATGTTGGAGATTCTTTTTTCCAGAAGAAGAGTAAGTAAGCAGTATATACACAGGGAATAGACACCTGCTGTCCAATTGCAGAGCTAGAGTCTGCTAATTCTCTGCCACCAAGACTTTTTAGAAAATTATACTAAGTAGCTGGCAGTCCCATTATCAGGACAGACTTCAGAGAACTGGAGGAACAAACTGGAGAATTTGACAGCGATGGGACAAAGCAGAGTTAGACATGATTTGGACAGTGCTGATAAAGGAGAGGAGAGGAGCTGAGCAAAGCTCCAAGCCCATACTAGGTCAGGAGGTTACTGCAACCATTTACAAAACTGGGGGAGGGAGAAAACACACAGCTCTGCAAACTCTGTAGTGTTCAAGGTATAGGCATAAAGAGCAAATTTCACAGAATCTAGAAAAAGAACATTTTTGGAAATCTGCAGAGATATTCAGACCTGCACAACATCTGTGCTTTCCACGCTAATAGATCAACAGCCACAGGATTGTTCTTTACCCTGGGGATGGAAAGGAAAATTTTCATTGAGCAGACAACTATGAGTACAGGCATATTCAATCTCCCCTGGATTAGACCAACTTGCTTTTTCCATAAAGTATTAAATGAAATTCTAAAGAAGGAGAGAGATTAAAGGCCAACTGCAATGATCCCAAACACGTCCCAGATAGCCTTTGTAATCCTTGGTTGCCCATCTATTATTTCACAATTTTAAGGACATTGCACTCTGAAAAAGGGGCTTATAAAAATAGAGCAAAAAGACAGCAAATTCACACTTGGATAGCTGGTGACATTTCTGAACCTTGGATAGCTGCTACCTGCGACGCACTTTCCTATACATCATTCAGTGCACACAACCATTTCCTGCCAGGTAATGGGTCACCCCCAAGACATTCATATTCAGCAAGCCATAGGAGTCATAGTTCAAGCACAAATAAAGTTAGTTCTGCTACAATGAACAAAGTCATCAATTTTAGGAATGAAATTCTAGTCAGAGCGCAGCACTTGTAATTAAGAAACAGTAAAGCCAGGGCAGGCACAAGTGACAAGAAGGGGACAGAGCTCCTCGAAGCATGTCAGTGCAATGTCCACCCACTCTCCCAGCACATCCTGTGAAGGAAGAGTTCCCTTCATGAGAGAAAAGTGCTAGGCTTCCTATGCACCAAACTGCAGCTGGAAATAGATGGGTGGGAAAGAAATTGTTAGGAGAGCGTATAATTGCAAAATCCGCATTTCCTTAGTAAAACCAGTCTACAAAGATGTGTCAGCAGCAACCCTGTAAATATCAAATGAAAAATGCTAAATGATGGATATAGCTTCACAAAAATATGCTTAGAAAGGAGTACAACCAGCCCAAGTGGGAACAGAGTGCTTTAAACACTAAAATTAAAAATGCACAAAAATGTTATAGACATTCCATAAACGCTAACAGTAAGACAATTCAGTATGAAGCATGTTTCCAATGAAACTCCAACCTGCGCAGGTATTTTGGTTATCCTTAACTATTTTGCCTGCTCCTGGGGCTGGACTGAGATTGAAAGGAATCCCTTCTGATTGCCTGTGGGGAGCCGGGGTGGCTCTGTAAGTGTGCAAGGGCTGCACTCTCTCATGCTACTGCTGCTTTGAAGCCTAAAATGAGCTGCCTCAAGTTCCTTGCTGGGATTCACGGTCTCTGACTCTGGATATAGAAGGATGCTCTGACTCTTAGGACAAAAGCACAAAATGAAAGACAGATTGTGCATTACTGAGTCTTATGTGGGGAAGGGAGACTTGGAAGTGGGTCTCAAACCTCTGCAAGTGGTTCCTAGAGAGATGGGTGAAAGCAGGGGTTGAGATAATGCTTTTTGGTCTGCTCTGTAGCTCCTGGGAAGGACAGACAGCTTTCCATGCCTTGACCTGGGAGCTGACTGCCCCGAGCCTCCCCATTGCACTGTCTCAGTGCTTCAAAGAGCTGGTTTCTGGGGAGGCAATGGGTCTCAGCACCTGCCCAAAGGAGGAATTCACGGCTTCAACTTTGTTGTATTCATCCCTCTCTAAATGCATCCTATTTGGGGCCTAAGTCCTGTACTTTGTTTTGATACAAATTTGTTACAAAGGGCAGTGATTTATCTGTTTTCTTTTTCAATGCAGAAGGAAAAAGAGGATGATCCATTTATATTCCCTTAAATCAGGAAAATAATTAGTTTCCAGACTTATCTGCAACTTATCCCACTGTTGCCCTCTCTGCCTTTCTTGCTAATATCAAAACAAGCACAAGAAGCCTAAAATAGTAACATGGATGCACTTTAAAAAAACCCCAACCAACCAAACAAAATAATAACCATATCACATTTTCATGCTCTTGTGTGGGGTGAGCTGCAGTCACACTGCCAGGGCTGGTTTCAGGAGCTGCTTCTGGATAAGAATCCTTCTACTCTCCAGAAACCGGAGGATCCACCAGCCCAGTACAAGGTCACCAGAGCCATGACCAGCCCCAAGACAAGGCAGTGAGCAGGAAGGGACCATGCCTGCACTGTTAGGCAGCTTGGGAAACTTGTACCATACCTCTTCTTTTGAGGCAATGAATCTGTAACCCTAGTCACACTGCACACGTTATTTTTATAATGAAATTATTATGGTAACAAATGAAGACTGACAGCTAATGGGTCCAATCCCACATATAAAATAAAATACGACAAAGGTGAGCAGCACTGTTGACTTCACCAGTCCCTGAAAAAATGCCTGTCAGTGTGTCCTTGGTTGTAATCATGCACCAGAACACATGGGAAGAGCTTACGGATGCCTTTGCAGAGCTTGCTGTTGTTGCTGCCTAGTAAAGGAGGCTTCTGAAGATGATCTGCGAATCAGCTTCTGAAAAGTCATTTTCAGACAGCAACTCCAAAGACCTTCTAATCTCTGTGCACTTCTCATGCTGAAGTACATCAGAGCAGGAACATCCTGATGTGCTTTGTATTTAATTTGCCTACTCCTAAAAACCTCTTCATATGTGGAAAGCTTTGCAAAGCATTCAGGTAGAGCAAAGCAGCAATGGCTTGCTCCTGCTGGGGACTGCAGCCTGGGAAAATAATCAGGGGAAATACCCTTTTATTATACCTCTTGACCAAAACGTAAAGTAGGTACTTTGATTTTCTTACTATAAATCAGCCCATGAAGTACAGGGATTTTACCATATACAAATGCCTAAGTACCAGATACAAGAGTGGAATATAATTCTGTGCTGAAATCATACCCATCTCCACTCTTTTAATGCCTTTAAACAAAAGTCTCACATTTTCATTAACTTCAGTGAGGCTTGGACTAAGGCCTCAGGCAGCGTAAGGCTCTCACTGTCTCCACTGAAACAGGAGTTTGTAGGAGGCTGGACATCATTCAGGGGTTGCTGCAGAGAGGTATCTAATTAGGAACAACTAATCCACGATTGCTGTTGTTCTGCTGTGATTAAAAGTAAGGCAGCAGGGATGCCCAATGAAAGGAGGCGATCAGGTCATGTCCTAAAGCCATACCCAGGCCTGACAGGCGAGGATACACAGCTAGGATTATTCTACAAAGCCTGAAGAAAAAGCAAGTGCTGATTTGGTAAGGGACTTGATAAATCTTCACCTCTTTTCTCTGACTAGCAAAGCAAAATAGAAAAGGGAAAGAAAAAGGAAAACTTCAAACCATGTAGCTAAATATTCTTTCTCTACCGCTGGTCAATGTAAGAATTCACAAAAAGCTCTTACTCTCCCAGGAATAACAAAATGGAAATGCCTGGGCTAGATCAGTGGAAGAACTTTTGAACTGAAACATGGCAACTAATAGGAGAATAGGCTCTATACCAGCCTGGGTGCAGAAGATTAATGACTACGAATAATATGTATGCATTAGAGTGAATAATGACAGCCCTGAGGAAGGACTGGCAGAGACCGACAATTTTTTTTAGATCATTATTTCTCAGATGACAGAAACTATTACAATGAGGAAATTCATTCACTTTTCATTCTTCTAATTAAAACATGAAAACTGTTTCTCCCTACCACATTGTGTCCCCTTGGCCACCTGGACAAAGCGTCTCCTCACAGGTAACCTTCTCCTTAGCTGAGGGCCCACCCTATCTCAAAGGGTACTGCAGTGCTTAAAGTGAGGGCATAAATAGCTGTGTTAAGGATTCCCACAGCAAAAGGACTGCACAATTGGAATTCTTGGTGGTCCTAAACCAGGCATGCTAAGGTCACTACCTGGGTACATGCTCTGCCCACTGACCAAGAAATAAGGGGAATAAAACTGCTTGTGGGACTGATCATCCCATGTGCCTGCTTAGTAACAGTGCAAATTTTATATGATTATAGGTTTTATGGAGGATTTTGATAAAATGTTCATTTCTGTTCTGTTCTTAGAAGTCTCAGTGTGGTGATTTTTGCCTTGTTTGAGAAACCTGAAGTCCCTGGATCCTTTTGTAAGCTCTTTTCTAAGATCCTGCCAGTCTTGACACCTAAAATATTAGGAGAGACAGAGAAAATAAAACCACAGGTAACTAGCAGCTGGTGGCAAGGCATCACTTCCAACATTTACTTTTCTTTCCTTCACTGCCCTACCTTTCCAGGGTCCTGAAGGGAGCTCTGAGATAGCCAGAAATGTAAAAGCATCCACTTTTTCTCCCTGTAAATCTCTGATGTGTGGCAAAGCCCATGTCTCTCTCTCCAGACATTGATTCTCCCCCATCTTAGGCAGTGTTTTGCCTCTAAATGCAAAGCAGGAGGTAGAGTATTCTTGTCCTGAGGGGTATATTGAACGCTGCTTATTTGGATCAGCAAGGGAGGAGTGAAAGCCCTCAGAGATCCACAGCACCTCTTTGAAAAAGAGCCAAAAAGAAGAAAAAAAAAGAAAAAGAAAAAGAAAATTTAAAAAAAAGGAGAAAAAAAAATAGAAAAAGGTAGGAAATAAATCAGGTAAAAGTTTGCAGCATACACAAAAACACCATGAAAAAGTATTGACTGTTCAACACTTACACATTTTCAAATTCACTAAAGGGACATGAAGTTATTAAAAAAAAAAAAAAAAGGATCTCGGACAGGCACACAGCACTTTCCCTCTCCCATACACAAATACGTCCCTATGCTACTTGGCTCACCTGTCAATGTAGGAAAAGCTCTTCTTGGCCACGCCAAATGCCCTGAATGACACCCAATTTCCTAATCTGGCTTTGTTATTTTCTCCTTATTTTGCATATAACTATAGTATGAATTTATAACATGTTTTCATTTACATAGGAAAACTGGAGAAAGCAGTTTGTGCCCCAGAAGGAGACAAAGAAACTTGAAGTAAACGTAGATCTAGAATTAAGCAAAATAAAACTCTAACTGAGATAATTATTGTTAATGACTTGGAACTGAAACTCATTTGGATGAATCCTCTTCAGATTTTGCCTATTCATTTCCTTAACTGTCAACATAAAAATGGCAGGTTTTAGCCAAATAGTCTAGCCTTATAACAAAACAGAATAGAAATGAAAGAAATAGAATGAAGGCTTGTTGCGACCTTAAATTCTAAGAGGAATAAATTATCAGTTTTATTAGAAGGCATATATTTATCTGAAATCTCCTCCCCACTTTTCGGATAATAATAAAATTACTTACACTTTGGGAATAGCAAATGATTGATTCTGACTTGTGCTTAAAGAAAATACTTCTGGTTTTTAACATCACTTTCTGCCACTGGGCTCTCTGCAGCATTATGTACACACTTGTTGCTATGATTCCAGCAGTGCCTTACAGACACTGCAAGATGAAAAAAGTAGTCTCTATGTTCCTTCCAAATGGTTCAGCAGGGATTCTTCTTAAAAATAAAACTTTTTAAACACCATTCAGCAACACTGAGACACAAAAAGCTTTCTCCCACAAATAAGAGAAAAATAATATAAAAATAAAACTAAAAAACCTGAACCACCCACAACCAAAATTCAATACCCATTTTAATTTCTGCAGAGCAAAGTGAACCTATAGTATTCACAGCTATTCAAGCTCCAAAGCCGTGCTGCACGTATTGATGTGAGCGGCTCATTATTCGTCACGCAAGGCATCCCACTGACCTCACTTCAGTAGGGATTGCAGAATCACAGCCCTATTATGGGCAAGCCCAATATTTTTGCACACTTGTCAGATTTCACACAGCTCCTCTGAATGACGTGCTCTCCTCTGGTCCTGCCTTTCTTCTCTTTAGGCGCTTCTTTCTCTCCTCTGCCCTCTAACTTCTATGTGGCTTTTCATAGAAGTGTGAATTTAACCAGCGAGCCTCCCCACAAGCTCACACGTAGGACTGCTCAGTTCTCACAAGGAACTCTGGACATATTCATTACAACCCCAGGCTGAAATACTTAGTCACACAATAAACCTGTGAGGGAGGGATGCTCACTAGCCCACGTTAATGAGCTGAACCCAGGGTAAGAACTGAGCCCAGGGTAAGAGCTGAGGGAGTGGAAAACCTTTAAAACTTTGCAAACACTGCCTGCAAGTAGTCTGCAGAAAATACTCCAGGCCACCAGCTGATTGTAGTTCCACTAAATATTTTTAAAAGAAGCTTTGACAAGATTTCCTCTCAAACAACTGTTTTTCCTTCAAATTTTTTTTCTGGAAACAGCATTCTCCATAGATGCCAGGGGACACTGATTTTCCTAAGAGTAACAAGGCTTTAATACCAAAAGATTAGAGATTAGAAGCAATGCCAGGTGTCCCTGCACGCTGCATGGAGGGAATGATGTCCCCAGTGCTGCTGTTGCATTAACACATTCCCAGCACAGAACAGCACTTCTGGATATATTTCACAGCAAGAAACTACATGGGGTCTAATGCGGGAATAATCTGCAGAAGCAGTATTTTCCTTTTGGCTGGATTTTAACAAAGAATGCAAATGCACATAGGCTTTTACAGTCTGAACGTTTCTGTTCAAATTTTTTGATTCAAAAGCCTTTTTTTCTCAAACACTGATCATGAAAGCAGAACCTAAAACCCAACGTGTCCTTTTCTGAATCAATATACTGGGTACAACAGTGCAATAACGTCACCTAAGGGGTTACAGTTTTTGACAGCATCACTAGCTCTTACATTGTTACTTGGTTATTTCAGTCTTTTTAAAATGAAAACAAAATAACATCAACGTCGAAAATGCAGTTTTGAGGTGTTCCTTAGGATACTAGCTTTGTAGAATACAGTCAGACGGCTGCTCCCACATTAGAGACAGGGTGGTATTTTCAGATTTTCTGGCAGTTTTTTACTGTTTTGTTTCCTTGCACCCTTTCTGTTGATTTCCTATCTGTCAGTGTGTCACCACAGAGAGATTAACTGAAATTTCAGACTCCATTGAAGCCTCTTTGTTCTCTCCCACATGACACAGTAGATGAACACTGACGGACCCCAAACAAAAAAGGGTAACTGGCAACAAACTGGCCCCAGAGCCCACACTGCTGATGCAAATTTCTTCAAATCATGAGCTTTAAACCTCATTATGCTTGGATGTTTGTGCAAATGTGCCTGGATCTTTGTGCACTGTTGTAAAAAGCTGCTAAATGAAGAAAAGTGATAGTGATTTTCCCACAATCAGATATTTATGATGCAAACAACCCCTAAAATATGTAGACTTTCTTGCAGAGCCTTGAAGAGGCTGCACAGTCAGCAGAATCCCAAAGTTCAGCTGCAAAGGTCAGGCAGACACACAGAAAAAGGAAGAAAAATGTCCTGGGACTACACCCACTTTGGAGAAGAAAGCAGATTATTCTGCGAGAGAGGTCACAATTTTGATTTCTCTGCAGCCCCCCAAAGCAGCAGATGCAAGCATGGATGTGGTAAACAAGAAGGTTGAGTTTTTGTTTAACACCGATTTCTGTATGGTCTAACTTTTAGAGTGTGGTTTGCTCATGTATGTACAGCACAGAATTGTTGCAAGGATTAAATCTTTGCAAGGATTAATCTTTAAATCTGGGTTTTGAGAAGATCTGCATATCATATGTAGAATAACAGCTAGAGTTAAGGTCACTTGATTACTTGCCAAGCAATAGGAATTAAAAGATAAACTGTTGTGTAATTATCTTACGCTGCATTTAGAAAAATTCTCTCTTATTATCCTGGGATAAAACCTGCATATAATTTGTCATGAATTAAAAAGCACGCAAGTATTGAAAATAAATATACCTTAGACCATTCCACAGTTACACAAACGACAGTCACAATTTATTCTTCGATTCCATTTGATGTTCCACCACACTGCAAACACATATGACACTTTATGTTGTGGCAGCTATCCTGCAAATGAGCCAAATTCAGCATCCATGTTAACAGGTGCAACCTGGCATAAGCCATGGTTATGTACAGCTGCTGCCACAGGGATGGAGTTCATTCTGTTAAACTGGGAATGTGCCAGGTTTACACCTTTCTGGTCAGTGTGTACAGTTCTGCTCCTCTATCTAATTCATTACTGCTGTCTTCTTGAACGTGAAGCATTGAATCAATGAGAAGAGAAAGAGTTAAAAAAAAAAGGCAGTATAGATAAGAAGTTTGCCACAAAACACAACATCCAGGTTTATAGCTCTGGGGGGCTATTTCTCAGCTGTGGATCTGTGGTCAGAACTGCAAAGCTCTCCCTGTTTTAAGATCTAAAAAAAAGACAAGGACCTTCAAAAAGAGCAGTATGTTGAGTAAAAGAGGCAGGCACTGGTATGATGACTCAAGCAGAGAAACAGGCATGCCACAGTGTAAAAGGAGCATGTTCTCACTGGGAACCCTGTGCGTCCTTGGTGACCTCCACTTCTCAACATGAGACCATAAAGGCTGCTTTGGGTGGAGGATTTTTTTCCAAGTCACTTTTTCAGTTACTACCAGTGGCTTCCCAACAGCTTGTAGGGTCCAAATCCCAGCTGGATGGGCTGAAAGGCTAGGACCCCCACAAAAAACCCATCTCTTCATACATGGCAAAAGTCTAGCCCAGGAAATAAAAGGTGTGCAATCTGGAAACACACATTAAAGAAAACCCCAAGAAGAGATCAGCTGTAAGGCCAGCATAATGACAAAAGCAAGAACAACCAGGGATTTCTGTAAGTGGAGAGAATATCATGACAGTAGGGAGAACTACTTGGCAGTGAGAGAAAATAAACACTTAAACCAGATTTATACTTGGAAGTAACACTACGACCAACCATGGAATCACGCAGCATCAGGAGAAGTTCAGATTGGGTATTAGAAAAAAAAGGTTCTTCACTGAGATGGTGGTTGATCCCTGGAAGACAATCCCCAGGGAAGTGGTCACAGCATCAAGCCTATCAGAGTTCAAGGAGCATCTGGATGACACTTTTAGTAATAAAGTTTCATTTTAGCTAGTCCTGTGAGGAGCTGGGAGTAGGAGTTGGTGATCCTTATGGATCCCTTACAACTTGAGGTATTCTATGATTCTAACAATTAATGAGATTACAGTCTATCCCAGCTGCTGTTGATCTAGTCCATAACTAAATTCACTCTTCCATGTCCTACCAGTTCTTCCAAGCCACTTCTGGAAAAGCAAGAGAGTGCATTAGCCAATCACATCATTTGGTAGGGAAATGCACAATCCTGTCTGTCTGTAATCTCCACATCACAAGAATAGCAAAACACTCTTCCATCTTATCTGCAGACCTAAGTCTGACATTAGCCCCATGCTGGCCTGGGCCCTCAAAGCTCTTGCTGGATTCCCAGGGGTTTTCCACTGGAGATATGATTGATTAATCCCCATCCATCTAACAGAAGGTCACCAGCTCACTCCATGCTCTCCTGAATACTGTGCAATCACAGGGTTCAATTTAAAGTTTCTAAGGACAAGCAATTGGCTCCTCAGACACTGATCTACAAAACAGTAGGGTGCTCAGCTCCAGGATAAAGGAAAAGCAGGAGAGGGCATTTCAGGAGCCTATTGCTAACGAGTGAACCATCTGTCTGTCTTCTCTGTGAAAATTGGCTATTTATTCTGACATTTTCTTTTCCTCAAACAGTTTTTCTGTTGATGACCTTATTATTTTAAAGTAATATAATCTAATTTTAATGCTAGTACTTGTCAGAATTCTTTAAAAAAGCAATAATGATAACTGTAGCTATCTTAGCGAACAGAAAAATAAAAATGTACCGTGCCTGTGAGAGAAAAGGTGCAAGCCCCACCACAAATAAGCCTCGCTGGTGATAATTATACTCATTATTCAGAACAAAAACCATGGCCAGCTGTGAAATGAGTGACCAATACTGAATTCTTCGTATGGGATCATTCTTCCATCACAAATGAAAGAAGATGCTGAATACAAATTACAAAAAAAGAAAAAAAAAAGAAAGAAAGAAAGACTCACTGTTGGCAAAAGCTTAAGACAAATACATAAACTGAGATAGACTCTCCCGGCTCTGCCTTACCCAATTTATGTCTCTCGAAGGAACGCGTCCATTTCAGGACTGCAGACAGTCCTTGAATGCCTCTAAATGTGAACACCATTTTAGCAGAAATGTAAGAAGAGGATACAGAGACTAATCAAATTGTCCATCCATCTTCTGGTATCACATCTCTGCTGCAGACACCACCAGCTGTTTCATAGAAATGGGAAAAAAAGCCTGATGGTAAGTTAATAGGGATAGTCTTCTGAGCCAGGAAGTCTCCTCCTTATTCTTACTAGCTATAGATTAGTTTCAAGACCTCAATTATGAAATTTTGTGGCCCTTTTAGGACTTTCCTTCAGGGTAGTTTTTTGGGGGTTTTTGGCCTGTTTTCAAGCAGTGCCATTACAATGCTAAATCTGAGCAGCTAGGCTTTGCCTATGTACTTCTAGTAAACAAGAGTGCTCTAAAACGTAAAAAACCCTGAGTATACCAAATTTTAAAATGACATCTGAGTACACGTGAGTGGTTATTCTTGGATCCACACTCCTTTTTATCTCGTCTCAAATCAGCAAGTATGGGCCAATTGAGACCTCAAAAATGAAGTCACAGGGAAGGCAGTTTCTTTGGATGGGGAGGTAGAACTTGCTAGTATCTCTCCAACCACTTTTTGATATTAATTTTAATCTCAGCTGACTGTGTATTTCTTTTTGCATGGTTTAATGCCAGGTAGTAAATGAAGAATGCAGCATTTGGACTCATATTTGTACTTTTGGTGAGGTAAGCATTTACCCCAAATGAACACTTTGCTAAGGAGCTTTGTCAGCAGCAGCATTTTCTGATATTTAAACTGAAGTTTGCCAGACTTAAGGAGTGAGAGATTTACTAAGAAAGGACTGATGCATCCTGCTGCCACAAAGGTCTTGCAAGAACACACAACTCACAATTACCCATGCCCCCTCTTTCTTCAGCCTGATACCAT
This sequence comes from Platysteira castanea, assembly GCA_013397175.1. Classification (NCBI taxonomy): domain Eukaryota; kingdom Metazoa; phylum Chordata; class Aves; order Passeriformes; genus Platysteira; species Platysteira castanea. Next base: position 1,126,297 of record VYXC01008466.1, on the reverse strand, counting down.
TCCCATCAGCCTTTGAAATGCCTCTGACATACAACAAGAAGAGGGATAATGAGCCTTGAGCTAGTACTAACGTAACGACTTTGGGGGGCACACCAGCTGCCAGAGATCAGCAGCAACACAAAATAACAACAGAATGTACAAATCAAGGTGGTACAAGAGCTAAATCTCTTTTAATAATTTCTGTTTAATGACTGCAGTCCTCAGAGGAAGAAGCTGGTCATGTTCGGTTTGTACAATGTGCTAAAGCACTCCGTAAAGTTAACAGTAAGTGAAATTTTCTTTAATCAATCAACAGAAGACAAACAGGAACTCTTAAAGGCAACCAAACTGGAACAAACTTCTTTTCTAATGGTAAAGATTGAGTGATTCTTGCTTATCTGTTGATTTATCTAAAGCACCTTGAGTATGTCCACTGGTCTCTAAAGGCACTGTGGACAATAGCTCCAAGCAAAGCTGCTTCACTAAAAGGGTACTTCAAAAATCGTGTTGTTAGCATTCATCTGTTCCTCATTACTCCAAGAGAATACTAAGTCTGAACAGATCTGGAAAACTGTGCCTCCTACACAGACATTTTTTTCCTCCTTATTGTCTCTCCAAGTCCTGAAAATGCAGCTGAAGGCGTGAACAGCTGCAATACTGGAAGCTACAAATATGCTCCTTATGCAGTAGCGATGCTGGAATAACCAGAGCATGGTGCTACACTTTTATCAACAGGAGGAGTTTCGAAAGTGAACTGATAAAGCAGATCTTCTTGCTCTTCTAAGAAAAGTGAGAGCTCCAGGGCCATGTGTTCATCAAACAACAGGACACGTATTTCTGGTCTTACAATCTAGTAGAAGATGGTAAAGGCTTAAAAGCTCCACAGTAACTCAGAGTATGTCTCAGTGCCTCTACTCTGAGTTTTTCCTTCTGGGAACATTAAAAACATGATGATTTGCTTTATTTTTATTTGCATTAAATGATGAAACCAAGTGTAATTGATGGCATTGTGACATAGGTAGAAGGACTTAAGACAGCCCACTGGCATCCACTGCCAGATTGCTACTGAATTGGGAATATGAAGTTTATTGTAATAAAAACAGCTACACCCCAAAAAATGAAAAAAATTAAAGAACAAAAAATAAGGGTACAAGGTTGTCTAACTAAACAATAATAGAGACCTGGTAAGGATCAGAGGAGTGACAAGGGGTGGAGGAACCCAAGCGACCTAATCGGTGAAATCAGAGGATGACAATGGACATCATGAAACTGTTGTCCCTAAAGTGAAACCCATGAAGAGCTGGGGGGAAGAAACCTTCTTCTTGGACTTCCATGCAAAATAAGGGGCTTACCCCCTGAAGGGGCATAGAGCTTATTTTGGGATATAGGGCTAAGCAAATCTGGGAATGGTGTAAAACTTATTAAACAGGCAGTTTGTCATATTAGGAAATGCTGTATTTTGCAGATCTGCTTAAAGTGGGCAGAGAAATAAAATTAGGGAGAGAGATGGTGCAACTAGACAGTCCTTACACTTGGGCTCTTTTTCTACTTGGCATTGTTTATGTATGTGCATGGAGGTGCCCACAAAGTCGTAAAGCACATAATGGCTCTATGATCTACACACCACACACTTGCGTATTTTATTTATAAGGCTGAATAAAACAGCATAGATGCTTTTACTTATTGATTACAGTATTTACTAGCTGTGTTCCATTTCACTTCAGCATCTCTTTTTGACATTAATGGGCTGTAGTCAGGCTCACCTATTCCATGCTCACACTGAGCAAAAGACGTCACCATATAAGTTTCCAGGAATAAGAATTCATTCAAAGAAAAAGGATGAATGGGAATCGCATGCCTGTTTCCAAAACTGGTAATCCCATTCTGAAGCTTCTGATGTTCTGGACAGGAACCCAGCACAATCTCCCAAGATTACTTCAAGTCATGAATGTCAGCTTACAGAGGGAATGTGAATCAAGAATTGTTCCAATGGGCTAAGAAAACACATAGCTTCAAAGGACTGATTGAATCCCTCTTCATATAATTCACCAATATAGTCAACATGAAGAATCACAAGAACTTTACCCATTCTGGCTTGAAATTATGCTTTCAATACAGAGCACCAAGTGCACATGGAAAATGTCTGAAACAACCTCTACCAGAATGTAAAAAACAACTGAATAAAAGACAAAAAACAGGGTTGTTGGGGTTTTTTTGTATCATTACCACTGTGCAGGAGGTCAGCATGAAACTTCTCGGTTTGCAGAGGTAGATCACCATCACTAAATTAAGAAAGAGAGTCTTAAGGAGAAGAGTGCTGCAGCCATGTTACAGGAGAAAACTGGAAGTGAAGAGACTGCAAACGTTGTTTGTCTTTTCACAGGTGGCAATATGTTCTCCTGACTCATGCATATGTAGGACACCTGCCCACAGTCTAAGTCTATGCAGGAGCTTCTCAGTAAGACCTTATTACAATCTCTTTCAGTGCATGCCCATAAACAAGTTTGTCTTCCCAGCATAAATCTTCTATGTTATATTTATGCTCTACTGCATGTCTCAGGGAAACACTAGAGGGTTTATCATTGCTAAAATTTCAGATATACTACAGCCAGTAATTCAGAAAATTACTCATTATCCTTTAAAACAGTTAATGTAAGCCTCACTTTTAAACTGTACATTCTTTATGACAGAGAACTTGTCTTCTGCCTTTTCTGTGAAGTATTTGGGGTATTTTTGGGCCTCATAAAATTATAATAACACCCTCACAATCAAGGTAATGAAACTTAGCATTTTATAATGGTGTCTCTTATAGAAAAAGTGTTCCAGGGAAATTTCGACATACCTGCCTCTAACTGGAAGTTTTAATTATAATCAAAAAATGTTTCTAGTTTGACACATCTTGATTTCACCCCTTTCTACTTTTAAACAGGTTTTCACTTTAAATCAGACTTTCAGAGGAACAAAGTGCTTCAAGTTTAAATCTTTTCATTCTTTGCTTTCAACTCTCCCTTATAAAAAAATACCATGGAAATAATGCAAATATCAGCCTCCTTGCCATAGGTCAGAACCAGAAAAATGTGAAAGTCTCAACTTTTTATATAATACTCCTTCTGTCTGCTACATACATTAACATTTATGATGGAAAATGTTGATGACCTCCCACCTCCAGTTGTTCAAGAATTTCTTGTTTAGCATCCACTGCAGACTATAACAGATTTGCTGGAATACGCATCTCTGCATCCTCAGATGAATGCTCTGTGTGTTTGCAAAGGTCTACAGGATGGGCACGCCAGAAAGCCAAGCTTGTTAGCAACTCCAGACAGTTCCCACTGGAGTTTCTGTGTGCCTCTAATACTCTTCTCAGTATTCACCCAGAGAAGACCATGAGTAATTTCTCTGCACAGAGCCAGATCTGTGCAGAGAATCAAAAGAGCCTTGGGGTTGATATCAGTAATTTCCTGCTATTCCATACCCTTGAATATTGGCTCAAAGGAATAGCCTTCAAGGAAGTTCAAACCTTCAGTTTTTCTGTCTTTCTCAACATTTTGGTCATGAACTCCCCATATCACCTTTTACATCTACCAGTTCAATTCCCACAGAACACAATGAACATGAGTCAGAAGTACACACACAAAGCATAACAAATTCCTGAGGAACAACAAAATTGCATCTCACCACTAACCTGATGAATAAGGTTCTTTGCAAATCAGTGGTTGAACCCCCTTTGTCTGACTAAATTCAAATGGATTCATGTGATAGGAGCGACATACATTCTTCTCAAGTAGACTCCAACTTCCAGATCATTCATGGCATCACCTATCCTATATCATGGGCAAGGACTTCTAAATCAATCCTACCCTCAAAGATGGCCACAAGGCTGATTTCAAGACTGCCATTGTTCCCAAGTCCCCAGCTGGTACTGAGGAAAGTGGTTCCTGTCTGGGCTTGGGGCTGTTCTGGGTGCAAAGAGCAATGCTGCTCTGAGCCTGGCGCTGCTAGGTTAACAGAGCCCTTCAGGAAGGGCAGGATTAGAAGGACACAATGGATGCCACCTTTGCTGGGATGGGTGCATAGCTGCTTCCCAGAGCTGCCACACGGTTTGGGTTCAGGGGTGGCTTTGGGCCAGAGGGTGACGCCCTGTTCCCAACCCACCAAGTGTGCAGTCTCACACAGGCACCATCCCAGTGAGCCTGGGTGAGTGACTCCGGCTCCCAGCAGGAGCAGGAGCATGTGTCCAGGCACTGAGAGGTGGGAAAGTGGGTCACTTGCATCTCCTGAATGCTATAAAATAAAATAAAATAAATCTCCTGAGTTGAACTTTCCAAGCAGTGCTGAGGTGGCATGGGATCAGTTCTTGTCCTCGTCTCAGTTCCTCAGCAGTGGCACCACCCTGCACACACAGCACTTGGTCTGTAGAACTCCTTCCCTCCAATTCCCACCTGAGAGAGAACAACTCCTATACCCTGGTCATACTTATTGCTCCTGTTTTTTCTGCAACGTGTTTGTAAATGCAAAAAGGGAGACCAATAGATTTTATATAACTCCTGTCCAAAGGATGTGAAGTCTTGAAGGACATTTTTTAACATGTTTTAGTGAACAAAGAAAAGGACTACGCATATTCCTGAATGGAGCTTGACCCCTTGCTAGACCCATCTTCTCCAACCCCAGCACAAAAAGCAATTCCCAATGGGCTGTGCTGAGCTCTACCACACCGTGTCCCTCCCTTCATGCCCTGGAGAAGGGGGCAGGCCTGAGTCTGGCACGGAGTGGCAGCTCGTCCCCTGCACAAACCCAGAGCCCAAATCCCCCTGCAATGCTGAGGCCCACAAGTGACTGCAGATCTATCAGGCAGCTGCTCCTCTCACATACCTACCCACACAAATCCTGTTGCTCCAACTTTGCTGGGAAGGTACAGAGCACCACTAAATCCTATTTTATTATGGTCAGGATTAAGCTTACACATCCATGATGGCAGTGTAAGCATTGCTAAAAAGACTTCTTAAAACCATGCACCATCTAAAAACTGGACTCTCAGGTTTCCTAGAAAATCTGTAATATTTTCTTTCCTTCACTTGCCTTCGGGAGAAAATATTGAAAGTAAAGGCCTTTCAGTTGAATTACAGACGTTGATCTGGCAATTTCCATTTTAAAAATTCCATAAGTAAGCAGCAAGATGATATAGCCTACTGTAATTTATTTTGCCAGAGAAAAATTACACAAGCAACTGCATTATTAGGATGGATTATTTTTAATTAAAGTTCCTGAGGAGAAGATAGGCATCAACTAAGAAAAGTCAGCCATGTCTGGCAGCTGTATTGAGAATAAAAAAATGAAATGCCAAAACACACTACAGAAATGGACATTTGACATTTGAATGAGGATTTCTAATAGCTCAGATGAAGGAAGAATATGAAACTGGAGTTTCAATTTAGGGCCGATTCAGATATAATCCTTTCTGTTAGGGATTTGGAACTGTGAAGCTTCTCAGCTTCAATGAGTATGCTTTTAGCAAGGTTGTGCATGTCAGGCTGAGAGACACCTGCATGTTCCCTTTGGGAAGCAAGCTGGGGATGATCACTGACAGTGCCTGAAAGAAGAAGCTTCTGCAGGAAATCCCTTCAAGCTAATGGGACCCCAGGTAAATCTCAAATTCAATGTGTACTTAAATCCTAAATCAAGTCTTGCCTTCATTCCTAAAACTGGTGGTAATATTTGCACTTGTATGACAGGTCTGGTTGCTCACTTTATACAGATGCATGCCAAGTCTCCTTTGAGTCTCCCTAAATCCTTGCCCTTCAGTGATAATCATGTAGCAGTGAGATTCACAGACTGGTGACTTGTTTACGCTCTCTACCCAACAAGTTATTCTGTAATAGCTTCTGCCTCCGGCAACTCTCTGTGCCAGTATAAAAGTCACTTTGTCTTAGACTGGGGGAGCAAAGTCAGCAACAGAAATGTTTTTTCTACAGTAAACACCGAGGAGAAATGATGCGGGTTTAAAGATTGCTGTTAAAAGCTGTGGTTTGGAGGGCAGTCAGTGAAAGGATACCCAAAACAGACAAGCACCTATTTAGGCACACACGTACATTACAATTCTAATCAGAAAAACAAAATAAAATACAAAGCTGCTTTCAAATGTATCCCTGAACATACTACTGTAGTAGCAGTTAGAGAATAAGAATTCATTGCATAGTAGTTGGGCCTTGAAGCCCAATGGCCATCCCTACTCAAGAGATCAGCAACAAACAAACAGACAAAAAGTAGGATATGTTTTAAATAATCTTGTGCCTCGCTTTCTCCCATCAGCAGACCTGGAGTAAATCACACAGATAACCCTGTGATGTAATTTATTAACATTCGTGAAATACAGTGAGGGTCTCTGACTAAAAACACTTAGATAGCCCCAAACACATTACTAAATGTCATTAAACACTCTGAAATGCCTTCTTTTCCTTTTGTGTGAGTATGAAGGAGCTACTCATACTTGAAGCAGTTATATTGGCTAAAAATTTGTTTAAGATTACTCAAAATCGTTGCATACACAACAGCACTGCACATTCATTAATTTTTTTCTCAAGGACTGTTTTCTTTCTTGTGTCTGCAATAGTAACCACTGATACCTAAAATTTATTTTTAGCATACTCCTTCTTTGTTCTTTATTTATCTTTTCTCACTACTGTTTAACTCCCCCAGAACACAGTGGAGCCAGTCCTCAAGCTTGACAGCATTAGCAGCAAATCTGCCTTGCCTGAAATGAGTCTCAGGCTGACATTAGATAGGACTCCCTGGATGTGGCTCACCAGCAGTTTGCATGCTGCTACTCCCTGCCACACCCAAATAGGAAAACAAGGCATCAGTCACTGTTTACAACATTGCAAGAAATGCTGTAAACATCATGAGATCATCACAGGAAGTTCACATGCTAAAAAACCAGGGAATTAATAACACAAACAGAGGAATGCTTCCAAGCAAACAGACCTCATGCAAAAAGAAAAAAGAGGGACAGTATTTTCCAGCCTCTGCTGCACCAAAGAAGAAATGCCAATTGCAAATTAAAATCAGAGTGCTTGTATTTCATTAAGATTAGGAAGGAAATTCTGTCTGCCCTCTGATAGCTGCTTGTGCCAGCCAAAAGTGAATTTATGGCATAATTGAAATTACATTCCTTTTCTGTTACTCACTTGCTTCTGATGAGCATCATTATGCTGAAGCAATTTATCATGTTTTATATCTGAAAGAGCTGTTCTGTTTCCACAATCCTAGTCTTTGTACCATCACTTTCTAAAAATCTGGGCATTATAATTTCCTTCCCCCTTCTGATTCCCTTTCATGAAAACTCTGCTGACAATCATGAGACAAAATACAGAGGATGCACACAATTCCAGATAACTACTAAATCTTTTGAAAATTAAGACATACTTTCACTGTCACAGGTGAATTTTCACTTTGAGCCTTTGGCTCCAATGTCCCTCATCTAGCAAATGCTCCAAAGAAGAGCAGAAGAGAGACAGCCACCTGCAGCTGATGTATCTGTAAGCAGGCAAGCACTGTGCAGCTGCCCCAGGTGCACAGCAGATCAGGGGGCTGCTCTGCAAGAGGAATATCTCTACATCTAGTTCTCCCTGATGCTTGGCCAAGAAGGAGAAGGAGACATGTTCTTTTCCATTCCTCCTGGCAGACGAATGAATTATCCACCATCAAAGGCAGAAGCTGCTGGGTTGGCCGGTGCCCTCAGATGTGCAGTTGCAAGAGGTTACCTCTGCTTATCATAGCAGAGAACAGCCAATCCATGCCAAGGAATACAGTCTGCCAGCAGAACCTTCTCTTACTGCTGTTTACAAACAAACCTTGTTCTGTGCTGAGATTTCAGGAGTGGCAATCAAAAAGTTCACTGAACAGATCTACCTTGAATGCCTGCTTGATCAAACAGCAAGCCCCAGACACTGCTTTTAACACCATTTTCAAGAACAGAAATACCTTTTAAACTTTTACCCGCTCAACCTCACCTGGTCCAGATTTTAGTTCATTACCTGTTGCCACAATGCCGAACTGACGGCCTGGAGCTGACAAAATGGGACCACATATGGTGAAAAGGGACTGTGTGGTTGCTGGATCCCACACCGTATGGGCAGGAGTAGGCACTCCACCACAAGGCTCTAATCTAAGGTTTTTTAGCCAACTTTTGAGTTGCAAGATACTGAAACTTGCATATTTTATTTGGCTGCAGCCAAAGTACTTCATTAAACCTCAGGCACTTGTTTCCTGTAGAACATCAAACCAAAATATTGGGTGCTTTGATGCATATGTATTAGTCTAAAGGATTAATTAGGTCTGTAAGAATAATCAACAATTTGAGACAGAAAAAAAAATCTCTGCTTGTCTGCCTCTGTAGATAGCCACTGTTACCTGTGAAGTCTTGACTTGACCTCACCACACAGCCAGCTTCTCTTTAAAAACCACACACAGAAATCAGACCTTCAACTCTCGAGATCCAATCCCCTACCTCCAATCCCCTGTAAATATGTAAGTATTGTCATCAGTTTCTCCCATATTTCGAAGTTCCTATGAACTGAATGCTAAACTTCTAGAAAGCTTAACATGGACATATTTTTCCCTACCTGGGCAGTAATGGGATATTTTACTTTTCTTTTCATCCTCTCACTCCCCAAGGCTGTGTTTGTAACACACACTCAGTTATAATTTTAAAAAACCAGGCCTACAATTAAAGAAAGAAAATAAGGTAAAAAGCCAAAGCTATTACCCCATGAGCTTTAAACAAAAAAAGAATCGCAGGTAGCTATGATCATTCTGACATTCTGATATCTGCTCACTTCTGGTCAAATTCTTCATCTCCTATCAAAGAGGAAAAGATAAGTTGTCACTGCTATGCATTCCATACAGGCAGAGTCTGACTACCTGGCTATAATAGTTAGGAGTGCTGTCAAAAAAATATCTAAATGCACAGTCACTAATGATTTCATTGTGGTACATCTTTCATTTGAAAATAATAGTCAGTACTTTAATGGAGAAAATAAAAGCTCAATAAATCCTTAATGATGCCGAGTCTCTTTTATGCTAGCAGTTTTACATGGCAAAAACAATTCTTGGAAATGTCAACCTGCCAATCTGGTTTAAAGTTTTAAACCTTTATTATGAATTTCAGAGGTAGACTAGAAATATTTCTGTTAATGGCTTTGTTTAAAATGTCTTGATTATGGATAATCGGCTACAAGCAGTAGATTCTTGCAACTTAAGAAGCCCCTGAATAGAAAATTAAAGCTAAATCAGCATTATCCCAAGGCTTTCTATTCCTCATTCCCCATCACAAGGTTCCAAGCAGTTACTGCCACATCCTCCTCACCCAGCAGGTCTTCATATGAAACAGGAGTAAAATGAGCCCTTGGTGGTGGGCGATTTATCTGAACTATTTCCTCTCCTGATTGCCCAAGAGGAAGTCTCATATTCTTTCCCTTCTCCTCTCTGAGCTGCCAAATAAAATCAAACTCCAAGGACCTCAGAGCAAGAGCTAGAGGGACCAAGCGAGGAACCAAATCAGCTGCAGACCAGGAAAGGAAAGAAAAGAAAAGATGGTTTCAATTTTAAAGACCAGATTATAATATGACAAGAACAACAACCTGTGCATTCTAATTAGTGCTCCTGTCCCCTTCAATTATGCCAGCTCATGACCTGGAGTAAAGGTGCCAGGATCCAATCAACACCCACATTTAAAACCAGTTAACAGACTGCCGGGTTTAGTTGTGAAAATGCCTTTATTAGTAACTGGTTTTAGCGAATCCTGGAAAGCACTGTCAGTCTTTATACACCGAGAATTACAATGCTGTTTGGTTGAGGAAACTGAAGCCTTCAGAAAGGGGTTCTTTTTTCCCTCTCTCTTGGTTTGTATTCACAGTGAAAAATCATGTAGTAGTGTGACAGAGATCTTTCTTTTAATCCCAGACTCTTGTAAGAAGTATGGTACTTCTTGTGGAGCTTTATGTTGTGGATACCTGTGGGATATCGTATCCAAAGCCTTTCTCTTCCTCTTACTTTTAAGGAAAGCATCCGTGAAGACACAAAGCATGTGTGAAATGTCCATGTCAGCATTGCTCATTCCCCAAAGGCTCCCTCTTCCTTCCCTGTGACTAAGAAAATCACTGTCAAATTTTCTTCTGATGATCCTGTAGCACAGAAACAACAATGCCAAAGTTCTCCACAGTGTTTATTCATACCGACCCAGAAGGACAGCAATTCGTGCAATGTTCCTGCTTTTTCCAACAGCCCGATAGCACAAAACTGTGTTCAGTTAAAGGCAGCTGTAGGAGTGCCAATGGCTCATCTTCCTGTGCAGAACCAAAGGAACTCTTTTTATTTTTTACATTTTCCCCCCAAAGAATATACAATTTCTTACATATGGTTATTTTTGCAAGAGTTGTGTGAAGAGAAGAAAGAGACATCTCTGAATTTGTGTTATTTAAATTACAGTCTCCTCCATGGCTGTGTGAACTGGTGGACTGTTCACTCAAACAAAACTGAACAGATGCAAAACTTTACCCAAGAGTGAAATCAACACTGTAGGATAAAAACCACCCTGACTTTAATATTCACTGACATATCGTTTTCCATTTTGTTTGGTTTTTCGTGCTTACTACAGTCAGGCTCAGAATGGAAGTGACGAATTATCCCACCACAGGAATGTTCTCAGTATTTTAAGGGATATTGAGAGCAGGTGGAACCATAAATAGCAGAAAAAGCTTCCTGTTTAAAGATTTTTTTCTTGCCTGAAGTCCTGACCTAGAGGAGCAGCTTCTGGCAGCGGCTGTAAAATAACTTTATAAATCGAGTAGCTCAGCCCTCAGCAGCAGAGATGGCTGTCCCAAAGTGTGTCTGACGTCCTGCACATTTCAGTTGCCCCTAACCTCGAGGGCTGGTTTGCATATACTGGAGAATTTTGTGTTCAACTAAGTATCCTTATCTGAAATATGCCAAGGAAAAACCTAAGGTGAAGAAGAAAAGGAAGGAACAGAAGATGGAAGAATTCCACCAAGGAGGGACTTGAAGAAGGGGAGAGAGGAAAGCTGATCTGTTTAGCCATCTGAGGAGATAGAGGACACCAAAAGGGAGGAGTGGTGTACTGAGCATTTCAAAGATATAGTCTCACTAATTTTTTACCTATTTTTTTAAAGGAAACTAACCCTGATTTCTATTTCCTTTCTTTTGTGAAGGTAATCCAGAAACTTTAGTCACATACCTTGGAAGCTGACCACAGCAGTGGAGAACAGAATAGCTATCATTTTACAATTTTGATACATAATGGTCAAGGTACAACAGCAAGCTCCTTCCCACAAGTGATTCCCATCATTTCACATCCTTATAAGTAATGTAGGACTTACATTTCAGTTCCTTCCCAAATTATTATGGGAACCTTCCCCTGTAACTGCCCACAGTGTAGGATACATGTCGCAGTATGCACTACATCTTCTGGTTTGGGAATAATCAGCAAATTAGCAAATTCATTATAAAACACACGTGAGCATGGCAGTGGAAAAGCAGAAGGATTCCTTTAGAAAGGACTACTTTAGGAATGGCCAACCTATCAGCCTCGCCTCTGTGCCTGGGGAGATCACCGAACAGATCCTCCTAGAAGTTAAGCTAAGGCACATGGAGGACAGGGAAGTGATTTGAGACATCCAGCACGGCTTCACCAAGGACAAGTCCTGCCTGACCAGCCTGATGGTCTTCTATGAGTGACTCATTCAGTCGGCAAGGGAAGACCTAACAGATGTCATCTGCACTTCTGTAAGGCCTTTGTTGTCATCCCCCACAGCACCCTTCTCTCTAAATTGGAGAGATGCAGATTTGATGGGTGAGCTGTTTCATGGATGAGGAATTGTTTGGATGGTCACAATCAGACGGCAGTGGTCAGTGGCTCAGTGTCTAGATGAAAGGGCTCAGGGGAGACTTCAAGGCAGCCTTTTAAAATTAAAGGTGTCTCATAAGAACAATGAGGACAAGCTTTTTATTAAGGCCTATTGCAATAGGACAAGGTGAAAAGGTTTTAAACTAGTAGAAGATAGATTTAAATTGGACATAAGGAAGATAATTTTTATGATGAGGGTAGTGAAACACTGAAACAGATTGCCCAGAGAGGTGGTAGATGCCCCATGCCTAGAAGCATTCAAGGTCAGACTGGGGCTCTGAACAACCTGATCTAGTTGAAGATGTCCCTGTTCATTGAAGGTGAGTTCAACTAGATGACATTTAGAGGTCCCTTGATGTCACCCTGGTTTTCTCAGCCTTTTGATGTTTGCATTCTTGGAGTCAGAATTCTCACAGTTTTCATGTAAATAATAGTCAATGTTTCCTTAACTGTTCTTTTTTGTTATCATTCTTTTACAATGAGAGGAATCTTGACAGACAGTCTTTTAACCAGTGTAGTTGGAGAAGTGTTAACCTCAACTTCCAATCCACTGTCATAGTTAAGAAATCTATATATATCGAGAGAAATTCATTCGCCTTCTAACATCTCAGTATGCAAGTGTGGCTCTTTCTCGTGTCCTATAGCCACACCTCACAACTCAAACTCTTTTATTAATCTATGAAGGACCAGACTATTGAAAACTGAAAGAAGAGATGAACCAAACAAATCCTCAATTATTTTTTATAGAAAAATGTATGTGATGAGAAACATTAAAGAGAAAAACAATTTAAAGGTTTTCAGATTTTCAACTGCCTTAGAACTGTTTTATCATATCATTTAATAACTTTATTCCCTCCTCCATCCCTCAAAGTGTGCTGCTTTGACACCACTGAACTCAGGGATGGGAATTTATCCTGAACTCTGCACACAGCGACAATGAGGTGAGCTGCCTTCACCAATCTCTGCACAAGACCCACTTTCTCTTGGCACAGCTGACTGAGGCAAGAGCATGCTGAAGAAGTTGGACTGTAACTATTTTGGAGTGATCCCTGAGAAAGAGGCCTTAAATAGACCAATACGTACATCTGTCAGTCTCAGATGGATTGTTGTGCTTCTTCTGCCCACGTAGGCATTATGCTGATGTCCCTAAATATCAGCACAGCTTCACAGCCCTCCCCAGCCCTGGCTACTATTGTTGGAGCACAGCCTAAACTTTGGGTAAGAATATCTTGTAATTTTTGTATTCATTTGGGCTAGACCTTCCATCTGGTGACAAAATGTACAGTAAAGAGAAAAGGAAACACAGAAATCACAAGCAGTGTACCCATTAGGGGCAGACTGTGTCATTTTTCTAGAATGAATGAACCACCATTATGGGCACTTAAAGGAACTACAGGCTTTCTCACACCAAGGCACATCAAACCCAAACTCAAATCAAGTGAAGGCTTTGCCATGCCTCCTCCCACGGAACAGATACTGTCTCCTTCCCAGGCATTTTTCAGCAGGCTGAGTGTAGGAACAGGGTGAAAAAGCATCCTAACCTTGCTGGGAGTGAGCTCCCAGCTGATGTATGTGGCTCTTTAACCAGTGGGAGTTTGGGGATCACTCCTGTGGGGGGTGAGAAAGAGGCTGAAATACTGCACACACCACTGCTTTGGCATGGATTGGGTTTGCAAAAAGAGCAAGATGGGTGAAAGTACCCTCATCTGTGGCCCCAAGAAACAGTTATTTACAGAGAGCAGCAAAATATGCTGATAAGAAGTTGCTTGAAGAGTCACAACTGCATAATTCCACCTCTTTACCACTTAAACCCTTTTCCTGACCTACTTGCACCAGCTGACTCCATTTTTCCCTTTCAGGGGAACGGAGACCTTCTTGACAGATCCAGGCAATGTGTGGCCCTCTGCCAAGCTGGGCCGCCTTTCAGCCAACAAGGCTTTGGACAGTGGAGCCAGGCTTACCTGGACAGTGCCAGGCATAGACAAGGGGGAAAGTCCAGTGCCTTAGCATGTGGCAATGGAAAACTTGCCAAGACTGTGAGATCTTTGCCCCTCATTCATCCTCTGACAGCTTGAGTAGTGCAATATTAATTATTCATAAATTATCTGTGCAATAAGTTACGTTCTCCTTTTAAAAATAGAGCTAGAGAAGCAAGTCTAAATAATTAATTTCAGAAGAAAAATAATCAAGTAACCCTTTCAAAGAAGGACAAAAATCAATAGCTCTGACTTCTTTTCACCTTGCTAAGCATTTCCAGACAGCGCCGTCCCCATGGACGCCAATGCTCCGGTGTGACACACTTTCCTAAGTGCAGCATCATCACAACAAAAACCACAGGCAATCTAGAAAATTTGTTAAGAAACTATGCATCTCACAAAGCTCCCTTTCTCACCCTGACAGACTGTCTCTTCCTCTTTTCCATCCTGCTACCCTGGGCTCCAGATGCCGGGATGAAATTACCGGTGATGTGAGATGAAAACAGCTGGTGCCTGCTCACTGGGAGCATGCCAAAGGGCGGCAGGGAAGCTGTGCCTCCCGGGAGGGGTGGCACTGAGCTGGCCAGTGATGCCAGCTCTGCACTGAGCACCAAACCAGGGTTTGCATGCCCTTTCTCCTTCAGCTGGAGCTCGCTGATGTGCACAAGGCTACATTCACTTGGGGTCTGTGCTGGCTCCTCTGAGCCCTGGGAAGAAAGCAGGGAGGGCAGGGCGTGAGGTATCTCTGAAACGACAGTGCCCTGGTATCCACCTCCACCCCAAACCCTGCATGACGCTTCCCACAGGAACAGTTGCCAGATGGTAGCTGGTCTGAATTCAGCGGAGAGGGGAATGACAAGGGATATACTTAATCAACTTTAGTGTGCATCTAGCTGTGGATATCCCAGCTTTAAGCCACAGCTCCTGTTCACAGAAACAGCAGCATGCTGTGAGAGTTTACTTCTGCTGAAACGAAGTCTTGCCCACACCTTGGGAAGGAAAGCAAAGGGTACTGTCTTCACCTGGGACTTATACCCCAACTGAAACACGATTTAGAATATGGAGAGCATGCACTTATTTTTCCCCTCAGAAAAGCACTTGAAGGATTTGCTACCAATATTATGCAAAGGTTTGCTGAAGAAAACCTTTAATTATATTATGGGTATATTAAGGGAAAGAATGAAAAAAGAAGCCTATATTTTTGAAATAAAAATGTCACAGAGACTACAGTTTGTTTGCACTGTCACTGCTGAAGCCCACGTGACAGACAGCAGGATTATTTTTGGTAACTGGGTGGAGGATGGGGAGACTGATACACTGTTTGAACTTCTCCGTGCCAGACTCTGCTACTGAAAAAGTTACCAAAAGACTTCTGCTATGTAGTAAGAAAGATGCATGATCAATGGAGCACAGAGAAATTTCATTTATCATACAAAGAAGGTTTCCTTATAACTAACTGGTACCTGGACAATCATGCAGCTATGGCAGGTCATTTTTCCTGCTGTAAATGCCATCACTTAAACGTAATTTCTCCATATGCAAAGGCCAGATGTGGTCCTTCAAAGTATTCGGGAGTAAAGAAGGAGGTGAGTTAGAGGAAGCCCATGCCTGGGATGAGAGACTCTACTGAGGCTGAGTAACAGAAGAGCAGGGGTTTTCCATGAGACAGATCTCTGGATCTGATCATCAGAATCACTGTTACTTTATCTCAAAATCACTCACTTCAAAAATTATAATAGTATTTGTAAGTAGTGTCAGATGATTTCTGGCCAGTCTGAACAAGTAGCAAATACCTAGAAAATACAGACTAGTCAAAGTTTGGTGAATCTTAAATCTTATTTGGTGAATCATAAATCTTAATTGCAGATGCAGATACTGCTCAGGGAAGGGCATTTATAAACATAAGAGACTGGCACAAAATATTTTGAAATTTCAGGGGTCCTTTTGTTTAAAGATATTTTTAAATTTCTAAAAAGAAATGTTGACAGTGCATTAGAAGATGCATAATATAACTAATTCAAATTAAAAAATCACATTACAGAGTTTGCTTCCTAACTACTATGTCATTTGAGTCCAGAGAGATCCATTCCCACACATTCCCTCCTACCAAGAAGGAGCAGACCATTTCACTATGTTCCTGAAATGCCATAACAAGTATAAATCATTCACCGTGGGTAGGTACCAATTCATTATTTATCACAGTGAAAAAAAGATATTGGAGGCAAAATGGTGCTGTGGTAAAACTTTCATTCAGTTAATGGGTTTAGTTATGATTATTGCATAGAGCTTCATTACCTAAAACTGCCACAAGCACTAAATTCTAAACAGGGTTATTGAGCCAACATAGTGTTCTTGCTTAGTTCTTTTAGTGTTACTTGAATCCTGTCCTGTTTCTTATAAGTCTCCCTTCATATAAACTCATTGATACCTAAAAAAGATAATGTATTACAAAAATCAAAGCATTTTCAAAGTATATCCCTACTCCTGTGAGTGAATTTCATTTGAAAAATGTCTGAAAAACTTTATGTGCCACCTTAATAAACATGTATAAATTCCTAGCTAATGAAAACATAGGGTGATATTTTATGCAAACAAGTGTTTTCACCAAAAATAATTTCTTCACCACTTAGCACCATATCTGTGTGTTTATATCAGAGCTGAAAGAGGGAAATGTGATTTCAGATTGGAATAATCACACTTTACACACACGCAGCCTATGTTATGCCCTACTTACAAGGTTCATGGCAATGAAAATCACTGTCACACTCAGCTCTGGATTTCACACACAGCAGCCTCCAGATTTCATTTTGCTATATTATGCTTACAGAGCTGAATTCTTCGATGAGCAAAATGCTCTCCACCTCTACTGATGTTAAACAGAGTAGTGTGCTTGCACTTTGGAGCAAAATTTGTCTCAAAATAATATGTCAGATATAATATACTCTGTTAAATCAAACAAATATTTTAACAGAAAATTTTCTTTGACTGTTAAAAGCAGCGGTTCCTGAGCTGTGCCTCAAAAATCAGGTGCTGCAGGGGAGGAGGAGAGAATAAGCTTGGACATTACAACATCCAAAGCAAGTAAAGCTCTTGGATGAAAGAGCATTTACAGAAGTCACTGCCCTAAAAAGCCCACAGTTAGCCAGGAAAGGCAATTTATAGGAGGTACTGGTTCTCATCTCAGTCTGTGTCCTGAAGAGATGTGTTGGAGACATTACTAGGGACCAGAGGACTTGTACTTCTCTCCTCTTATGCAGAAATGAATGGAAACAGGGTTTCTTGCCTTCTGCCTCTACCCTTTGTAAAAATACCAGTGAATGCAAGCTGCAGCCATAGCCCTCCACAGCTGGAAGTGATTTCCTGAGTGAAGACACCCAGAGAACAGCACTGGTGTCTATTGGTCCCAACAACCTGAAGGGCTTGAAGCATTTCAACTGAAGTTAGGAGCTGACCAAGAAAACTTCAGTGTCACGTGGGAGAGGCTGCTGCTATAGCAGAGACCCTTGCAAGACAGAAAGCAACACCTTGGGTTGATCCCCTTCTGGTCCTTCTGCTTTCAGTGGCCATAAGAGAGACTGTCACCTGCTCAGTATGGCCAATACACAACCAATAAATGCCATTTCTTCCCAGTTACACAATTCTCATTCATTTCTTGCTAACCCTAGTACTCACGTCAAACCTTTCAGCAGCTGCTACCTCTGCCCTTATTCCTCCCCTCTCTTTGTGTGGCCTGACGGGGCTGCCCTTCCCCAGCAGTGTCAGTGCTGCCACTGCTCTGCCTCGTTCTCTACCCTGGCTCCCAGCACCAAACCCAGACAAAGGACATGGGAAAATACACGTTTAGCAGCTGCAAACAAGCAACCAACTGATTCTCCTCATGGGGAACAGGAGCTGGTCCTGTGCCATCTCAGAGCTTTTCTTCAGCAAGTAGCAAAAATGGTTTGTTCTTCCCCAGGTACGGAGCTTTCAGAGACAGGATTACTCTGAGAGGTATTGCGTGTAGGGGAATTAATGATCACTGTACATAAAGGCACCCAACACTTGCCAAGCATGATTTCCTGATTGCTTATACTTAGACTAAAAATAGATCATCCTTGTGTGAAGTATCTTTCCTGAGAAAATATAAGGAAGAAGTTCCCTGAAGGTGCTCTGGTGGCTTCAGTGATTTTTGGGGTTAGATGTTGAGTGGAGAAGTTGAGTTCTCAAAGAAAATCCACTTGCTATTGTCAAGCCTTTGGGAGAAGTTGTGATTTGTAGATGCTCAGAGGAGAATTGGTGAGGGCTTTGCATTGGTGCAAAGGAAAGGAAACTTCGGAAAAAAGTGTTCTGAATGCTTGCTGGTTGGTTGATTGAGAAAAATTCTTAATATACATCAGTATTTCTCATGAGGTGCATTAGGATATTAGGAAGGGGGAAATGACAGTTGCAGGGATGTTGATGTGGTAATTTGTTAGTGATGGAGTAATTTTTTTTCTCTCCTGGCAGCCTATTGACTCAAATGGCAAGGTTAATAACCCAAAATAACCCAGACAACATGAGGGAAAAGCAAGCAAGCCTTGGCAGGGATATGTGTGCTTATCGAATCCGTGAGGGCACACTGCCTTTGCTTCCAAAGCTGTAACGAGGAAGCAGCTTTGTTAAGTCACAGAAAACCCTAGCAAATTCCTAGAAGGGACAGTTCTCAGAAACATCCCAGGATATGCTACAAAGAAGTGTTCACAGCAGTGGGAAAACTCTGCAGCTCTGATGGAGAATGTCACAGAAAAAGGTATCAGAGGGTGGCCCAAAACCAGCTGAAAATTTCACAGTAAAAAAGACAGAAAAGGAAGATTTGAAAAATGAAAACTGAAAAAGTAGGTGAATGTAATCACAATGAACCACAGTGCTTCAACAGATAGAGAAGACTGACACAAAAAAAAACTTGGTACAGTCATTAAAGTTAAAAACATTCAGTGAGAAAACATTATTAGCTAGTCAAAGAAGTATCTTCAAAAGAATCAATGGAAGTATTTCAGGCAAGAGTAGCAGATGAAGAACAGTGATAAATGAGTAAAATCTGAAAAAAATAGGAAGTATTATGAGAAAGAACTGTATTATCTTTCGGCTAACAGAACTGAAATTAAAAAAAGGAAATAGAGTGGCATGAGTAAGCAAAGTGAATGCCAGGATACTGATGAAGACATTCAGAGAAGAATGATGTCTAACTGGAAGACATCAGAATTGGACAAAATCCACAAGCATCCATTAAACATCCTTATCAGCTTATATCTTAGCTCAAAACACAGGAAATGCAGCAAAAGGCTGGAGGGATGAAGCACATTTATGGAAAAAAAAGAGAAAGACAAAGGGAAAGAAGGAGGTAGCATTATCTAAAAACCTGCAAGTGACTCACCAATTATCTGAGATCTCCTCATTGAAACAATCAGTGAAAATAAGAATATTTTGTTGATGGAGAGCATTTGGCAGATACCAGAACAAAACAAGGGCCTAGATGCTGTTTTGATAGATTATGCAAAAGCTTCTGAAAACATGTCATGAAATGGGAATCCAGAAGCATCTGGGACTGGGAAGGGAAGTACATTAGCAACAATTCACAGAGGAGAGGAGAGGAGAGGAGAGGAGAGGAGAGGAGAGGATTATTTTCAAAGGTAAGACACACTGAAAAATATTATTTAGTGACAAAAGAGGAAAGTCTCTCTCATATCTACTTAATACGTCAACTTGAAATTACATGGTCAGTAGGAGGCAAAAAATAATTTCCCAGTTAAAATTGTAAGACTTCTTTCTTAAGGTAATAAGAATTTTATTTGGATAGAATGAGCCTATATACCCAAGAAGTCCTGTTGAAAATATCACAGGAGATCAAAACAAGTATTGGGGTAAAAAAATACATAACAGCACTAAACATGATAAATGTTAGGAATTCTTCAAAAGATTATGATCAAAACCAAAGGTGGCTTTAAAGAAAGAGTGCTTTCAGAGATGTGTACAATTCCCAAAGGTATTTCAGCATGCAAAATACATTAAAGATAATCAACATATATGGTATCTACTGCAGTGAGAAACAGGACTCGAGGGAATTGTACAGCAGGCCAAAGCAGAAGCTAACACTGAATTAAGCAATAGATATGAACACAGATGTGAGAAAACCTTTCTGTTGATCCAGTGGTAGAGGAAAAGGGCTGAGAAGAGTCAAGGATATTACAGCGAATGAGCATATGGTTGCAGTAAGCTATATCAGAGAGTGAATACTGTCTAACTGGATCTCAGGCAACGCTCCAGGACCGGATGGGAAAACACTCCTTCTAACTGTCAGCCTTTAGACAGACAAGATGCAGAGTCAGAGTGGATTGGGAAGAAGCTACATGGCTTTGGGGTCACTTTGTCCTGATATATAAGGCACTAGCTTTCCCACTGGCATGTCTATAATGCATTCCTTGCACACATTAAATGTTCCTAAAGAGGCACTGCTTCTGGTAGTTATGTGAACACATCTTGAGAGAAGAATAATTTTTTTTTTAGCAATGTCACCAGCATTGCAAACACACACTTATCTGACACATGCATAGCTGTGTTTCTCCAGCTTTTGGCTCATCTGTCCTTGTGTGACCTGCCAAGGACTCCAACTTCCATCTTCTCACCTCCTGTGACCTTGTGAAATTGTGACTGCCAGAGAAACCACAGCTCATGGCATGTGAAACCAGACTCTGTCTCCTAGTACTACTACTACATCTCACGATCCATCTTATGCCCAGCTTTTTTTCCAGATCAGCATGAATACACCCCATCATTCCACCTGCTGTCTCTCCCTTTCCCTAGCTCCTCTCCAGTTTTTGCCTCTTATGGGGCAAGGAATGCTTACAAAGTAAGGATGCATTCACTTCATCTTGCAGTCCAGCAGAGAGACAGCTGAGTTAGCAGAGCTTCCCAGCACAGCTAGGCTGCAGCAACCTAAGCAGCAAGGTAAATTCAGAGCCTGAATCTTCAGCGCTGCTGGACCATTTTTTCCCCCCATTTTTCACCCACAATTTAGTTTCTGCTTAAACCCCAAGATGGTACCCAGTGGACCTGGATGTTAATCAACAACAAGCAATACAACCAGGACAGTGGATGAGATGTTATTTTTGTACAGAGGAAAGACTGCAGGCCCTGTGATATGGTATCATGTCCACTTAGCACAGCATTCACAAATAACATTGAGAAAGGAGACGAATAGCTAAAACATCATGCAAACTTTATCTTTTTTGTCAGGTTCACAAGTGGTCTAAGCAACACTGATATGTATACCAGCTGATGATCTGTTCTGTGAGGTACAAAATGCTCCAAAACTCCTGCACTGGACTACTCATAACTCAAACACACAGAGAAATTAAATAGGGGTTGTCCTTATAAAACTGAGCCAGGCTTTGTGCCAGTTGACTCACAAGTAATGTTGGAAAGATTAAAATAACACATAATTGCACCAGCTCTCTAAATCTGACCAGGGCTCAGAGGATAAATGCCTTACCTCATTATGTTTAAATGCTCTATCTCAATCTGGTTTAAAACAGAGCAGAGGCTGTGAGCTGCCAATCTGCCGTACTGTTAAGAGAACAAAAATACCTCTACAGATCGGGATGTAGGCTCCAGCAAAGAGCTGTGCTTAGTATTTGGCTTTCCTTTACGGTCCCCTGCTCCTCAGCTCACTTGCTTCCAAGGATCATCACTTCACCCAGTATAACTATGTGTCAGAACCAGTTGAAATGATCCCTTTTCTGAAGAGACAGCGTTTCTGTGCCTGAAGTGTAATGTTATTTATACATTACAGACCACATTCTTGCTGCCTAGCTTATGCTGATGGCTCCACCACCACCACTGAGGAGCACCAGCCAAAACAGCGCCTTGCCTGTCTGAACCCTGCTCTCAGAAACGAGTCATGCACACCTCATTTGACTTTCAAGTAGGTGGAAGTCCCAGTCTGTGTAAAGAACAGCCAGAGCTAGCTAGCTGGAGTCAAATCAAAGATAGTTTTGCTCCAGCAGGAAGAGAGTTTTTAAGGAGACAGTTTAAAATGGGACAGAAGCCCTGTGAGAAGCCCTAGACAAAAAAAGTGGAGCATCACTCATCTACGTCTCTATTGATTCTAAATTACCGATGACGTATCTGGGACATATAACAAAGGAGACCTTAGGGGCAATTGTACAAGCAGTATCAGCAAGCATTTCATGTAAGAATTAGTCTAAGACACCTGTGTGCCAAGTTTCTGTTCTAACCCAGCAATACTGCTCTGCATGACTTTTCTGACAGTTGCTTACCTCTTTTAACTTGTCCAGCTCATTTTGCAGCGTCTGCTTGGATACTTCCACCTCAATGATTTGCTGCCGAAGGACTTCATTTTCATCTTCTGCTTTAACTCGTTTCTCCTCCACACTCTCCAGCTCATGGTGCAGTCTGACAGAAACATCTTTGGCTACCTGGTCAAAAGAGCACAAATGCATGAAGATCATCCACAAGGAGCAACAGCTACAGTATGTCTCCTACAGTAAGAAGCATATTACAGCCCTAGACAGCCAAGAGATTTTTAATTCAATTATGACACTGTTGATGGAACACTCCAAGCCTTCCAAGTACCAAAATGAATATTCATTTCTAATACAGAAATCCAATATTTGATTACCCATCTCCAGCTCCCTCTTCACATTATGCTAAGGCAATGTCATGAACCGGGGGAGGAAACAAGCAGATACCAAACCATCAAAGTCCCAGCATGTCACACAGATAAAGCCAAAGACAAGGATTTGTGCTGTAAAGCTGACGGGCCATCCATCAAAGCAACGTGCATGCAGCAGTCTCATTCACCCAAACTTGCTGCTTTAGCAGCAATCACAACTAGGCAAGAGTGATATGAAACCACAGAAATATATGCTAGCTTAGGTTTTCTGAGTCCAGCCTAACAAGAATAGATATTTACTCCAAAAACATTTGTAAAGGTAATACATCATACAACACAAGGAATTACGGAATTGCAAGAAATCAGTAAAACTAAAGCCAACTTACTAAAAACACTCAATATCTCTTCCATTCAAACCTATGTACAGGGCTTGTACTGAGTAACATATCATTGCTATAGTTATAAGGTTATAATTTGGTTTTCATCAGAAAAGAAAAAACTAGGTCTGACATTTTAAAAGTTTGATGACTTGATATGTTGCTCTCATTTCCACTGCTGACAAGAAATCATTCTGATTTCAGAAGGCTTTATGTTTTGCATTTTTAAGTACAATATTCTTAATAATTCCAGTTGCAAGCTGTCCCTCTCTACAGCAGATATTTTAAGAACAGTTACAAGATAGCAATATTAAGAAAGATGAGTAAAGCTAGACAAACATTATGCCTATACAAAGCTTTACTTGGTCTTGATGGAAGCATTTCTGAAAGATACAAAAACTGTTTCAGTATGAATATAATTTTTACAGGGATTTGTGTTTTTAGGGAAAGAGCATTTTGATTATCTATCTGCCCTGTAAAAATATTATAACAGTCTGTTCCTGTTACAACTAACTCACTAGACACTAAGAAATGCAACTTTGACTATTTTTTTTCCAGTTACTTGGCATAAGCAAGAAGTGAAGAGGAAGGAAACAGCATGAACTGGAAAAAGCATATCAGGTTTTGTTTATACAGTATTGCAAAGCTAAGGTTTTCAGTAAAACCAGTAAAACAAGACCTTTTAAATCTTTCAAATGCATAAATGTAACTTGACTGTATTTCTTTCATTTTGAATCTAAACACATGTTTTTTTACTCATTGACACACATTATGATGATGATGAGCTGAATATTTGTTCTCTACCACAGCAGAAGGAAATTGGTCCTGACATTTGGAGAGCTACTGCTTGTTTCATGTGTCACCCTCACTTCCACTGCAGAGAGCCACATCACAGTCTGCTCTCTTTTGCTATGAATATGAATCTCAACCCACCTTTAAATCTTGTTCCAGGCTCCTAATGAGCTCTCCATCCACATGGCCTGTTTGTGCAACTTTCAAGCTTTTCTGTTCTGCTTTCCTGAGACGATATTGCAGAATGCGGCAATTCTTGTTTGCCCGGTCCAGCTCTCGCCGGAGCTCCTGCAGCTGGTAAACATCTTCCTCTAAATAGCTGTCACGCATTTCTTCCATTTCAGCCCGAAGTTCATCCAGCTCATCCTGTGAGAAGTCAAAACAGTGCTCCATCATACCTCTAAATCTCACCCTTGGGAGCAAAATAGGAAACACGCTCGCTAGGATACCATATTAATGAAATGATACAGATGGCAACACGCAGCTCCAGAAGTCACAGGAACAGAAGTTTTAACCCAACATTGAGTAATTATGCTGAACTAAATTAATGAATACTTGTCATATTTCTTTCAACTGCTTTGATAATTAAAAACAAACCAGATGCTCATGTCTCCTGAAACTGATAACCTTCATTTTACCATCTCAAATTTAAATTAAAAGTGCACAATTCTTTACCACTATTTGAACTGATTCCTTGTTTTATTTAGACTACAGTAAACCTACTAAACCAAGTGCCTCAACATCTCTGTGTGGTGTGCCTTTTTAACAACCAACCCCTCCTAAAAATGAAATTTTCCTTTGAAAAATGTTTTACACGAAATACTGAACTGCTCCATATGGAAATGTTGTCCCATCTGAGCCTAACACTGTGCACTGGCTTAATGACACATGGGTTGTGTGCAGGAGAAAGTGGGTTTTTGTTGTGTGCACACACATCTCAGTAACAGGACCACAGGAACAAAACAAAACCTGTGCCCACGGGAATAACCTGCTCATTCTTTTCTGGGCATCATGAACTGTCCCAATTCCACGTGATACCATGAGTGGCACTTGCTCTCTAAAGTCAGATTAAAGATTTACAGCTGAACAGGATAATCTCTATTACTGCCATTTGTTTAACCTGTGCATAACTGAGGCTCCAAAGCTAGAACTCTTATAAAGGTCCTCCAAGCAGGGGGGTACAAGGTATTAAACTACTACATGAGAGAAAAAAAAAATGATTCTAAAAACTTTAAACAAAGTTGGGGGGAAAAAAATCAAGAAAAAGAGCCAGGAGGAAAATATTTTAAATTAACTGTTAAATTTTTAATTGGTTTCTTTAAAATTGCATTTGATATTATAAAAAACAAATTTTCTGTGGAATACTTCGCTTAAATAAGATTCCAGGAGAACTTGCACTGGGGGTTGCTGTACTGTGACCTCACTTCAGATCTCTAAACCACTCTTGAAATACCAAGGATGGCTGGAGATTATTTCACACTTAAAATACCTAGGGTGGCCAGAGAACACTTCACACTTGTCTCAGGTGGAGAGGGCATGAAGTCAGTACCCTTGACAAAACCACCCCTGCCCCTGGCTGAACCATCCCTGTCCAGTTCCTGCATGAACACATCTGCCCATACTCTCCCAGCAGTCCTCTCAACCATTCCCCCTTCCCACAGCATAACCACACTGACACATTAATCTTGCTTCATTGGAGCTTTGATAACAAATGCAGGGCAGATCTTGTCCCTGAGCATGGTCCTGACCAAAGGAAGGTGGGTAGAGCTTCTTTAGCCTTATCAGTTATGTTAGAATTACAGCGTTATTCTTACCAAAATCCCATCCATGTGTAAAAACTCCAGTATTCATACAACTACGGTTTAATTTCAATTAGTTGAGTCAGCATAAATTTTGGGTATGCACAAGGCCTGTTATTTCCAAAATTACAACTCTAGGCTCACCAGTTAGGCTTTGTCAGGGCCCTATACCATTCTCCCTAGATGCTCTGAAAGGCCAGAGAAGTTTTCTCACAAACCCAGTGTGTCACTGTACATTCTCAATATTTTCAGATTTCTGCTGCGGGAGCATCCTGTCCCACAGTCTCCCTGGGACAGGTGCAGGAGCAGGATGTTTGTGTGGGTGAATAAACACACTGGGTTACTCCCCAGTGAGCTGGCTCATGCTCACACCATACACTGTCTGAAAAGGAATAGTGTAAGCACAGCCATCGAGGTTACCCTTGCAGAAATAACATCCTCAGAAGTTCCAGATACATTAAGTAAGCGCAAACAGCAGACTTCAAGGAAGCAAAGGAGCTCTGCAGACCAAACCCAGCAGGATTATTTCAAAACAGTTTAGCGTCCAGGCCCTATCTACTCCTCAGGACACACCCAAATACTCTGGCCAGTTTACAGCCGATGCACTGGTGAAGTTTTGATAAATGATGTATATTTTAAAAAGAAAAACATAGCAATGCATGCCTGATTGGACTGAGGACGAGACCTGTTTTTCTTTTCTGTGTGCACACTTATCACTATGCTTCACATTTATAGACACTTTCAAGAGCTAAAGTAGAAGTTTACCCAGTGAAGATAAGAGATGCAGAAGAAAATGTCAAGGTTTTAGAAACTGATTAGAGAGTAGCAGTGGCTTTTGAACCTAGGAAAAGGAGTACACTTGTGCATTCTCAGTTTATTAATGAGGTATTTTGGCTAAGGTACTCATATCAAAAGTAAAATCTTTACCTGACAGAGCTAACACAGCCCTTTGGAATGAACAGGACCAGAGCTCTTTTGTAGGGTTTGTCTGCAGATTCAGGTGTTAAATTTACCTCAATTAGATTTAAGTTCAATTAACTTTTAATGTCATCTTCAGAATGCTAATGTTAGGTTAGTAATTTGGTTGTAAATTAAAATTTTGAAACACAAATCCACAGTAAAGAAAAACAACTGTCACCAACAAATTGATGGGATCTGGCTTATAATCTGATGTTTACATTTAAGAACTAATAAATGGCTTTCATGTATAAAGTAGCCTGCAATTATAATGTCATTGCTCATCTCTCAAATGACTTTCTTATATTTATCAGGTTTTGTTGTTAGTAAATCTGGTTGGTTTCTAAAGACAAAAAATAAACAATATTTGATTTCAAAGCATTTATTGCAACCAAATTTGGAAAGTGAAACTCACAAAATTTTAAACAACGCAATCCCTGACACACTCATCCCATTGAAACTGAATATCCCCAAATCCCATCTGTGGACATGGGATTTCTCCCAGCCGTAAAAGTCACTCTGTCTCTGTTAGAGATTTGAATCCAGTGTCTTTCCTCACACCAAAGAAGTTCCTCAAAGAGTTGCAAGCATTGGCATGAGCTATGTTTCAGGAGATAGAACTGCCTTTAACCTCCTGGTAAACTGAAGTTTTCTCAATCTCTCTAATCAGAATAACTTTAACTTGGCAAGTCAGTGATTTTTAATTTTTTTTTTTCTATACTTGCCTCTGGTTTCGGTTATAAATGCACAATTTGTTTTTCTCTAGTGTAATTTTGCAGATGAATTAAAATTTAGAATACAATGAAGGAAGCTGTACTTTAATATCTCACACAGTTCTCCTCTCAGATACTTTTTTGACTGAACTGAGGTTTTTTCCCACAATTAATTTTTTTTCTACTCCCAAAATTTTCACATAGAAATCAAACTGTATTCTGACTTCCTGTATTTAGAGATACAGCATCCTTTGGATGAACTTTAAAATTTTGACAGTACAAGGAGCAGAAGCCTCACTGTACAGGCTGCATGCAGCGTCAGCCCATTTTCTGCTGTATTGCTGCAGTGCTTGGGGCTTGAATCTATGTAGTCTGTCCAGCCCAGAGCGGAAAAGACCCAAATTAAATCAGACAGATTAAATATTTTTGAATAGCAACATGAAGTCCTATTTTTATATAATAAATATATAGAGAGGAACTTGTCACCTCTGGAAAATCTGGCTCAGATTTTGTATGTCAGCACACAATTTTAGATACCGGGATAACCTTTAACTAAACTATAACAGTTTAACTTTAGTTACAGTAAAGACACAATCTTGCTTTTGATACAGGCCACAAGACCAGTGCCAAGGGTGTAGATGTTTCCATTTCTTAACAGCTTATTCTCCTTGGCAAGTACTTGTAATTCTGCCGTGGACACTGAAACCGTACATTAGCAGATCCTAAGTCAGAACTGTTACAAATCAGAACAGCTGAAACTCCTCTTCTAAAGAGATCTATGCACAGAAAACGAAGGAAGCTAATTTAAAGACCCATGGAAGGGGAAGTTATAACTGAAACTATGATGGTCCTATTTACTAAACTGGCAAACTCCTGCTTTGAAGGAAAACATGTCAATCATTTGTGAAATCAAAGGTAAATGCAGCAAAGCCAAAACTCGCAGCCTGGTGGTTTGCAAAAAAGGGATGCTCTGGCTGCAAGGCAGATGGAAATAACAGATAAGCCAAACCCTTGACTTAATTAAAATGCATTGTTCTTACTACTATTATTATTGTGAGTTAGAATTAAAGCTCTTTCTCTCAGGAGGTATTGAGCTTCATGCTGTAGACTTTAATATTGTAAAACCAGAGAAAGAGTTCAGAATAGGCACTTAAAAGTAATTAAAACAAACAGGCAAGAAAGCGGCCATCCCTCTTTGTTCATCTAAAAATGGAGCTGCTCCCTTCCTTAAACAGGGAGGACCTGCTGCAGCACCCCAAAGTGGCAATTGAATTTGGGAGGTCAAGCGCTGGCATCAGAAGCTTCACTTTGCTGTGCATTCCTGAAGGGGATGAAAGCCTCCTCTTGATCCCTTTTAATTTAATAGTAATTATGCTATTACTTTCAGTAAGAACAGCACAAGTCAGAGAGTCCTGGAAGAAAGAATATAGTTTAGGAAGAGCTAAACTACTTTTCTTTCCTTTTGTCACTTTGGTCATCAGAAAAAAAAGAATGGAAATGAATGGAAGTAACTGGCAGTTCTTCCAAAATTTGCAGTAGAAATCCCAGTTGCACCAGCCCCTGAGTCTTTCAGCTTATGGTTTCACTTAGCCCACATGACTTCCTAAAGTCCAGCTATTTGAGGTGTAATAGGAATTACCCATCTGAGAGTCACAGGGTGGCTGTATGGACACAGGGCCACACACAAACAGCGGCTGTATTTGCGGGAGTCCCCAAGACTGCTGTGCAAAAGCAACAGAATTAGGATTCCCTGTTTGTCTGTCAGTGTACCAAGCTAATGTGAACTGGCTGAAAGGAGGAAAGCCTTGTGTGCAACTTCCATCACTGTGTAGCCCAAATACATACTGATAGGTCATTTTCTGTCTGTACCGTGCAAATTGAAGACTTGCCTGTCAGAAGTGGAGCCATTATCTCATTAATACCTTTACTGATGTCACGCTTGTTTATTATTGATTTAATTATAATGAAGTATAATTAAGAACAAATTACAGGAATATGCCTTGTTTATGATTTAAAAAAATAAAAACAAAACAAAAGAGACAGAGAGAAAGAGAGAAAAAGTCAGGCCATGCAGCTATTACACTGAGTAACCCACACTCATCTGAGTCATTCCCACTGAAATGACCAGGAATACTTGCATAACTTATGGGCTCTGTCTGCCCGGCCAGTCTGGTTGAAACAAGGTTTGATCTGTAACAAGGTTTGAAAATAAATTTTCCAGTCATCTCCACCAACTGCACATTTGTTCTGTCCACAGAGCATGCAAGAAATGGATTCCTTCCGAAATAAAACAGACCTACACTCCAAGGGTGCACCAAATGCACTCCATTACTCGAGTCCTCTGGACAGCTTTAAAACATATACATGATGGGGATGTTTTGTTCAAGGGGACAGACTAAATGCAGTCCAAAACAAGACCACTAAACTGGAGAGGAAGGGTCATCTGCACCACTTGCATTTAGGTCAGCCTGCTGATCTACCTTCATTGAGATGAATTACTGGCTAAAATAGAAAAAGCTCTTATCTCAGAGCATGAATGGAGACTAAATAGTGGAACCCAATCATGAGGCAAAAAACCCTTGAAAATTATTACTAGGGAGAAATTACACGCAAAAAAATAGCATGAAAGATACATGGATACTGAAGTCATTACTATTTGAGTACAGTTATGCACACTGGCAAAGTCTTTAGGCTCCAGTGAATTAGAACACATCAGTGTCCAGAAGTTATATATTAAGTTGAAAATACCTGCAAACTAGAAAGACAAAAACACACAAGACCAGTAAAATTTATAGTATTTAAGAAAATGCAAATGAAGGAGGAAATTCAACTGTCTATGTAAAAAATATGTTTATTAATTTGGCCTAAAGTCATATTTCTAGATTATGTCGGTACTGTTTCCTAAATAGAAAGTTACTTAATATACATTTAATCAAATGAGTGGAGAGTGGGGAAGGGAGGAAGAGTGGAAATTACAGTGGGTAGCTGCTATTGCACTGGCGAATCCGGAGCTTCTAAAAAGTCCTTGATAAATCTAAGATTCATGAACTGTGATTTTACATAATCTCTGTTTTCATGTTTTAAATATCTCAAACTGTCTATATGTAGGAGATGCTGCTGCTGCTGCTAAGGAATAAACACATCCCCCGTAGCACTTTCCAGCAGAACTGCAGCAGGCATAAATATGCTCTAAAAGGCTTTGACTGGGAAGAAAGCAACAACCATTATTTTTGCCTCTTGCGAAATATGTTAATGAACCTGAAGTCCCTGGGGCCCTGATGTTATTATTTAGCTCTCAAATCAGACTGCTTTAAAAATCATGCACCAACCCAGCGTTGTCTGAAGCTTGTGCACAAACCAAGACGAGAACTGAAAAGTCATAGGACCGTGAGCACCTGTTGACTTCAGGGCTGGTTTAAGTCTGCAGGATCTGAGATCGAGAGCAGCATCTGGCAGCTTTTCTGCTTCATTCAAGCATTAGCTACAGTATTGTTTCAACACACGTCCTCGACTGGGGCTGATGAAGCTGTTGGAGCACTCATCAATGGTAACATTGATAGCATCTATTGAGAGCCACCAAGGCAAACTATTGCCCTGTACATCACACAGCTCATCCCCTCCAGGCGGGGTGGGGGCTGCCAGGGACACAGCTGGAGCTAACAAGGCACATGGCCTCGCTATTCTTCCCCCAAAGTGACATCTCCCTCGACAGCTGACCGTCCCTCCGGCTGAGCCCAGCCACGTGGTGTTGGTGCCCTGGACAGGGTTGTCACCTTCTATTCTCTTCGGGGCCACCAGTCGCCAGGTGGGAAAAGCAGCATGTCAAGCAGAGATACGGGATGAGCTTTATTTTGCTAACCCCGGTAACCCTCACTAAACGGAAAAAAATTGGTGCCATCACTTTGCATCATTCTTGCTCTGCAGAACCCTTTGACATGCACAAATCCCTGAAGATTAATAGAAGCAGCGCTGGAATTACTCCCCCTGAGTTCAGCGCAAGCCTACAACTCAAAGAACTACAGTTTCAAGTGAGTAAAGAAATACAATGTAACCTCATATGACACACATTGTGATTTTAAACAAATATGAACATAGTTTAGATGCATCAGAGTGGAATAAAGGGCCTGGAGTGGTCCCTTAGTCAATTTATATCCAGAATATGTCACAGTTACAAACGA
Organism: Platysteira castanea; assembly: GCA_013397175.1. Taxonomy (NCBI): domain Eukaryota; kingdom Metazoa; phylum Chordata; class Aves; order Passeriformes; genus Platysteira; species Platysteira castanea. Next base: position 1,094,959 of record VYXC01008466.1, on the reverse strand, counting down.
ATATAGGAAGAAAAAAAGACAAAGCATGACAAAAAAGACAGTTATTTAATAAATCCAAGTTAGTACATTTCTGTGCTAGTCCGCACTGTAGCAGCATTTCTGGCATGTTGAACTTAGACCAGCACAGGCACAAATAGAGGGCCAGGTAAAGAAAAGCACAGCAAGCACCAGTTTTATTTTAAGGGCTGTAGGAAGTGTCATGCCTCATGTAGGAGGCTGCTTTCACATTGTGGCCATGAAGGATGCAAAGAGAAAAGGGGCGTGTGTTGTGACTAAAACACCGCTGCTGTTTCTGCTAGCACGTTTATTTAATTAACACAGTCTAAATTAAAGTTTGGCTGAGACAAAGCAAAAACATGTCTAATTGCTAAAATTTGGGCCCTCTTCCTTAAGATCCCTCACCCTTCAGAGGGCTTTACACCACAAAGGGCTTCTTTCCAAGTTTCCCAAAGACGCGCATAGTGCATGACACTTCTCCATGTGCTGGGCACTTTAAAGTAAACTTGAAAATCAACCACTTGTGTGGGCAGTATTTTGCTACTACTAACAGGACTGACTAGCAATAACTAAAACTTTATCTACTACCAGCAGTTACTAAGGATCTCCTGGTCCTACAGAGTCAGGCACGATGACAAAATTTCTCTCTTAGACATCAACAAATAAGTGATACCTTTTAAATGCTACTGTAGTATTACACTCCTCCTCATGGGTAGCTGAAATAAGGTCATGGAAGGAATACATGAAACTGAAATCAATGATGAACTTTCACAGAAGAAAGACTTCTCAGTGTAAACACTTCTCCTCAACATAAACACTTCTCCTCAGCCACTTCACCTACAGGCTTAGCTTTGCAGCCAGTTAGATATGGCTAGAGCCAAATTCTTATCTAAAGACAGTCCTGGAAATACATAAGGTGGAAACTTGATACCAGGTTAAAATCTGGCTCATGGTATATGAAGTCTGAGATGTTTGCAGAAGCAGCAGCTTGCTCTGCAGTCTGGGAGACTTTATAGTACTTAGCGTGTAGAAACAAAAATGAATGACTGTGTTTGTTTTGGTTTTTTTCTTTCTGGTAACACTTTAATCTCTAGTAATCTTTAGCACTAAGTCTGTGTGTGTGTGTATCTTCTATAACCTGTGTTACAGACACATGAAAGGTACAAGAAAGACCTTCCTACCTGAAAGTTAAAATTCCCCGACAAAGACTTTATTATGTGCACTTGGGGCCACACTCCAGCTGCAGGGAAGGATAAGGAGGAGTGAAAACTACAAAATTTGGCTTGTGGCCATGCTCAGGAAATTAACAGTTTCTTCTGGGATTTATCTAATCATTTGTCTATTTACAGTTGACAGCATCCCTGTTATCCCTTAGCCCCCTCTGGAGAAACACAGCTCACTCCAACGCCAACCCAGAGAACTGCATTGTAGAAAGCACACAGAACAAACCCCAAGTAAACAACTCAGACAGTGCTGTGGGACGTTTTGTATATTTGCAGACGTTTTTTACAGGTTTTCCTAGGAAAGGCAAATGAGGTTTGGGAATTCTCCTGACAGTTTGTGCACCACTGGGCTGTTTCCAACCATTTTGAGAGTGGAGCAGAACTAAGACCTCATGCACCCAGGTGGCCAAGGAAAGCAGACAACATACTCATTTCCTTCAGAAGAGGCAATAGGGTGAGCTCATGGCTTTCCAGGCACCAGGATACGCCCACTGAAGAAACCAGTCTGTATTATCCTACCAGTTTCAGAAATATTTTTAGCATGAAAAAGTCACAATCTGAGTCAAAAAAGCGTTGGGGCAAAATTGCTGTAGATGATGAAGACACCAAAGTGAAAGATCTGAAGGCACTGTTGCACAGGGTGAAAAATTTGGAATGAAGCAGAATAAAGTTCTTTACCTAAGACTTGCTATTGGCAACTAGGTCCCATGATCACAGAGTTCCTCAGATGGGACACCCTAACAGGGGTCAGTCCTAGACAACTCAGACAAACGTTTTTCTTTCAGTTTCCCATAGTTAAAAATTACTTTCAATATAAAGAAAGAGGGCTTGACACATGCTTTGTAATGGGGTTAACTATATAATACTCATATACTTGTGCAAATCCTGTAATGCAAGGAAATGCTCCTGGACTTCATGACTTCTGATGGCAGTGCCAGTTATCTACTCCTTAAGCAATGCCTATTATCAGTTCTGATTTCATTACATCTCCTCTTGCTTCTAGGTTGTCAAATAAAACAAAAGCTTGTAATAAAGGTTCTCTGTGCTGTTCATCTTTTTATATACTATTACATTCCCTACCACACTCGAGTTTCCCATCCAAGGAATGCTATAAAAGCTTTGCTACGAGCCAATAATTTTTATTGGTCTGATTTTGTATTATCCTTTCCTAGATGACCAGCAGTGCCCACAGTTTTTCAGGTACACTCACTGACCTGTGTAACAGCTACAGTTCTATAAAATATTGCCAGATTTTCTTAGTTAGTCTCTGTTCAGTTCCCACTGTAATCTAACAATTTTTGCAGATTGTCATTTCTCCTTCTCTCATGATGCTTCCGAGTTAACACAACACACTTAAACAGAAAAGTGCATACTTCTTCCCTCCAAGTGCTTCAGATCCTGAATATTAAGATTTATTTACCACCCTCTGCCTTCATTTTTCACACATTCCTCAGGGGTTAACTTTATAATTAAGTTCCGTCTGATCTTTGCTGGACTTCACTTAAGCTAGAAAAACTTAATGTCATCTGAAAATTTTGCTGTATCATTGCTCGTTCCTTTTTCTAGTTCACTAAGCAGCACCAGACCCGGCAAAGAACCTTGCAGCACCCCTGCTGTTACCCTTTTGCTATGCTGAATATTGTGTCTTGTGCCTTAGCCAAAACCCCGTAACAAGCCTAGCCTGTATGTTTTCCACCCTTCTCTCCCAAGGTTATACACCAAATCCCAGTTCTTATTCGAGTAAGAATCCTAGATTTACATGAATTTCCATGGTTGTTTTGCTTGACAACAGGGTGTTTCCAAAATCAGGGAACAAAGATTGTTCTCACCAGAGGCAAACAGTGGCTGTGGTTACAGGATTATCTCAGTTTATCTTATTTATAGATCTTTATGGATGTAGCTTCTTTGCTCTGCCAAAAGATCAGATTGTAAGTACAAGTCCAACTAAAGGCTTCCCAACCCAGCTCAGAGCTCGCCTGAATTTGGCTTTCCTCTTTCTCCGAGGATGGATTCATACTGATGTACTTTTCTACCTGTACAAGGATGCAACAACACTTTTTTCTTGCTGCTCTTGTTGTTCTATTAGTACTTCACAGCGAGTGGCTTCACTTTCCAGTGATAAAGTAATACAATAAGCAGAGCACATAATGCTGTCATCGTTTCCACATCAAATGAGAGAACCTGTTCCTTTGGCTTTTCTTAAAGGGTGATACTGAGGAAAACAGTTCCTGGAAAGCAAAGTCTTGCTAACCAGTAGAGTGTTTGCAGTGTTTTAGAAAGAGCTGGGGTTTGCTGAGCTATCACCACGTCAACCAAACGCAACATTGCCACGGTACATGTTGCACTGGACTGACGTTCATCCAGCGCCCACAAATCGGGCTTTGCAGGGAGCCGCGATCACACGCCTTAAGTATGAGCCCTTAAGCCGTGCCGCGGTCCCTCTTCGTGGGGGCGGGGGAGGAGGGGGCCGGGGCGTCCGGATGGTTCTCGCTGCCTCTATTTCTCTCCCGCGGGTAAAATTTGGCATTTGGTCCTG
>VYXC01008466.1:1036674-1089662 GCA_013397175.1 Platysteira castanea | reverse complement strand
AACCCCATCACTGCCCCGGCTCCAGCCGCCGCCTCCGCCCGGCTCCTGAAATAGCCCCGCGGCTGCCGGGGCCGCTCCGACTCAGCGCTGCCCGCCCGTGCGCAGGATCCGCCCCCTCTGTCAACCAGCCAGGCTGCTCTCCTCCCGCCCGGCAAACTACTTTCCTCACACGCTTTATTATAGGGACGCCTCTGCCAGCCTCTTCCTATCAGAAAGCCTCATTTAGGGAGAAATTTTGATTTCCCAGCCATGAGCTATATGGCGTTGCCCGTTTTGGTTGGGTTGTTTTTTTTTTGCCGAAGCTAAGACTTCATGAAAACGCTCTCTCCAGGGACTGGCAGCTACAAAACAACAGCCACCGCATTATCTCTCTGCTCAAGGCAGATACAGGTTCACCTAGAGGCAGAGCCGAGTATCCGAGGATATCAGCAAGTTCCTGGCTCTGGCTGTATTACAAAAGACACAGACCCGTCCTTTTGGAACAAGGGGATATGAAATTGCAGCCCTTATATTTGCAAAGCACCCGGAGAGTAAATGAAAGGGAGAAGAGGCTCAGGCGTGGGAAAGAGGCACAGCCTTAACGGGGAGAGCAGAGCAGCACCAGCCGGGATGTTTCCTATTCTTCCGCTTGGGCACAGCGGACCTTGGAGTAGCCGCGGTGGCTGCCTTATATTGTCAGACGAAAGTGGTAAACGCGTGCTTAGCTTCTGAAGTCCTTGGGAGGCTCGGATCATCCACGTCTGGACGTCAGGGACTGCAGCGCGCTCGGGGGAAGACAGTCCCGGAGGCTTCGGGGGGGATATGGGAGGGTGGGCAGCACCCTGCGGCGCTCCAGGCCCCCCGCTCCGCTCATCTGGGCTCAAGGCACTACCCCGAAAGGCAAAAGCCCCAAGGTCTGCTGGAGCCTGAGGGCGCCGGGCACCGCGGGGCCGGTGGCGAAGGCGAGAGGAGGCGGCTGGTTCTGCCGGGGCCAGGCCGGGGCCGGGGCCAGGCCACGTTGCCCGGGGAAGAGACGGGACCGCTCGGGCATCCCCGGGTCCTTTCTCCCTGTAAACGAAGGGAACACTGATTTATCCTGCTGAATAGCGCTGCCGCATGAGTATGCAACAGGTAGTCCTTACTTTGTAAAGGCTGCAAAGGTGAAAAAAAAAAAACCAAAAAACAACAACATTCAAATCAGAGCTGTATTTACAGGTCTCCAGGAATTGGGAGCAGCTCCACGGCAGCGCCCCGGGCAGGCAGCGTGGGCAGCGCGAACCGGGAGAGCGGTGATGGGCGGGATGTCGGCAGGGCCGGGGGCGAGGGCGGCTCTTGCCCCGGAAGAAAGCCGGGGCTTGGAGCAACAGCGGAGGGGGAGGAGGTGGCCAGGGTCCCTCCCCGTCCCCGGCTGATGGACAGACCTCCTGGACAGGGCGGTGCGGTCCTTCAGCGAGCGGGCAGGCGATGAAAGGTCTGCTCTGGGGCACCCAGCGGTGATGCCATGCTGTGTTGGGTGCTTTTTTTAATCTCTTGAAAAGTCCACTTCTCTTAGTGCTCTTTATTTTCCACCCGTTGGCATCGCTGCCAGACGGCTGGGTTTCCGCATCCAAATGTGCCTTCCAGGTCTCACAGCAGAGTGCCTTTTGTGGCAAAGATTGCACTGGCTGCTGCCGGTGTGCACATCTACTAGAGCTACGGGCAGGACTTCGTTGGGCCAAGTCCTTCAAAAATTACAGAAAATACCTTGAGGAGAGACAAATGCAACAAACCCACTCGCAGGTGTAAGCCCCCTCATTCTCCCTCCGTGTACATTAGTAATTTACTTGTTTGGGTGAGATAACTAATGTATAGAAGCAATATGAAGTGGCTCAGTTGATCTAGAAAAATGGTTTATAAAATACAAACTACTGTTATATTTTAATGACATAGCATTTGCACCAGGCCATCACACATCATCAGTGTTTCCTACAAAGCTGTTGCACTCCGAGTTGCTTTTTTGTGTTTGTTTGGGGTTTTTTNTTTTTTAATTTTTTTTTTTTTTTTTTTTTTGGTCAATACACAGGGCAGTTCAAGGAATTCTCCTTTATTGGAATGTGAAAGAGAGTGAAAGAAATGGCAATTGCTCTATTTCATAATGAGAAATAGTAATTATTATGAAAACACTAAGTATTATAGATGTTGCCCTACATGAGAGATATCAGAAATGTTGTTTTGCACTACCATCTCGCCACTCTCACTTGGTTCTGGCTATAAATTCCAAGAATAGATGGGAATTCCAGCTTCACCTACTAGATTTGCAAAGTGTTTATGCCTGTGATGAAAGGGGAACTGCTCTGTGGTAATTTATGAGTACCCTGTTTTGACTTTGCCCCATGAACAGAATGGTTCAATTCAAAAGGAAAATGAAAGGAAAAGTATGGCTCAAGATAAGCCACTTTTCTACGAACAATAGCTGAGGGACAGTGCCAGGCTTCTTTGCACTGGAGGGGAAAAGAATTAGGGATGTGAAAAAAGGAGCACATTCACAAAAGGCTGGGAATTGTCTGGGAGAATTAATCTGAGACACTTAAGTGCTTGACAGAGCCCAGTTTCCTGTGGTTACCTTGTAAATTTTACATTGCAAATACATGAATAAATATATTTTTTTCTATCTTACTTATCTTTTTCCCCCCACTAAATACTTTGTTTCAACTGCTAAATGCTTTATGTGTAAGATGTCTTGTAAGATCGCTGTGCATCACTGACCATGAGCTCCTGCAGGCAAAGAGGACTAAAACTCATCCTGACTTCTGAGGAGGTGCCCTTGACAAATAGAGACTCAGAATAATGAAAGGCCCATGACAAGGCAGGGTGACCTCAGATTGGAAAGGAGACTGGAGAGTAGATACCTCTGTAAACTCTGTGTACCTTTGTGTTCTGTGCATCTTCCTCTCCTTGAAACACAGTAATATTCACTGTCCTGGACAGCACCAGTTCAACTAAGCACCTTAATAAAGTAATTTATTCACATTAATGCTCAAGCAAACTCGGGCTGTGGCACTGAAAACATGCTGCAACAGAACACGTTAGAGGGAGATGAGTGATCAGTCACATCAGGATCCCTTTATGCTGTGCTGGCAGTATAAGGCATTTAACAACAAATGCAGCCCCTGTAGCCCTCCCTGGGCACGTGCCTGGCTGGGTGCAGATGGCAGATTTGCGTGGTATGAGGCCAGCTCTAGGATTTTGGCTGTGCTCCTCTGTCCTCTGCTGTCGTGCAATGCCCTTTGGAGATCCCTACGAGAACAGTGTAAACAGGCATGGCGTGCATGAGGATAAGACCCTAATATGAAAGCTAAGTACATACCACAGAAATCTCCACTGGGCTAGGCAAATGCCCAGTAAGAATTACTAGTATCATATTACTGATTTATTTATATCAAAACATTTTTTCCTTTATTTAAAACTCATATTGGTTCTTATAGGAACACTCAGTCCCACACTACCAAGACCCCCTCTAATTCTCCTCTCTCTTTCTTTTAATTTGTTTGTAATGTCCAATTGTTTTCTCTTATCGTAAATTAGTCACGCACTCCCTCCTGGTGGAATGGTTTCTTATATGCTTGTGTAGCTCTTAACATAATAGGACGTCTGGGTGTTGGTTGAATAATACAAATAATCAGACACAACACTTTTACAACACGTTTATTTTGGCAATGCTGATATCCTTTGTCTGATTAATGCTGACATTTGATAACTGAGCTGTATTTGCACAAATAGTTATGAAAAGTAGATGCTAAGCCTGACTACTTAGATTAGCTATCACACATCTTACAAAGCATAAGACAGTTTTTGGCAGTGCAGGACTGCCTAAATTCTTTTCTAGGGCTGAGGCACGAGAGAGTTTACAATTACTTAGAGAAGATGTGAAGAGGCTCAATCTAAATGTAAATTTGTCCCTCATCAGCCCCGTTTACAGTAGCCTAAGCCTAAGCTGTTATTTTCTCCTATTTCAAATCCCTATTTGAGATCTTCTTCAATAGCAGCCGACTTATAATGGCCAGGCTCAGACTTATAAGGGAGCACTGATGTTTACAGAGCTAAATCAAAATAGTAAATGAAGACACAAATGCATCCATACAGGCCATATGTATGGATAACCTACCATAAGTCTGGTTGAGTCTATCATTATTCCCCTTTTATATGTTGCAGATCATGAGCTGTAATTTCTTTGTGGCCACATTTGTGCTCTGTGATTATACCATCCCAGAGGAATCCTAATCAGGGCCAGCAGGTGTTACAGTGACACGTTAACAACAGCAATGAGGCAAAGCTTCCACAGAAAAATGTGTGACATTTTCAAGTTCACAAATCCTGTTTGGTTTTTTTTTTCTTTTTTTTTTTTTTTGCAAGCTCTCCCTCAACTGCTCTCTCTCCCTGAGGGATTCAAAGCCCCAAAGACCTTTTTTAAGCTTTATACCTGGTCCCAGGAGCTGTGTCTAGATTGTCACTTCTTGTTCTTTATTTGTACAAAACCTGATTATTAAAGGTCTCAGTTCTTCACCGGAGCTTCTGTCCCACAGTAATGATATTACTAATTGCCATAACTCAATCAGGGAATGAAAATAATTGCATGACTGGCCCTTGTAAGGGACTTTAGCAGTAGAAGAAGAGCACAGGGAGATGTTAGGCACCTTCATCCAAACCTGTGATTCCCCAAAATCCATCAGCCAAACCTACAGGCTCCTAACTCTGTTGGTAATCTTATTTTGGCCAGAAAGCTCCATGGATGACCAGAGCTTGTTCCTTGTATATGTCTATGCCTGCTCATTCGGAGCCAGCAATGGAGCCCCTGGACATTGTGCAGTTATCACCAACACTTTCTATAGGGATTTTTGGGGTCCACACAAAATACAGAAGCAATCAGCTTTGATGAGAGAACAGCAGCACCTCACCTTTTGCAGGAGTAGCCATGTGACAAGGCAGCAAGTGAGAAGCCTGACTTCGAAGCCTTCCTCAGTCTGCAGGGATTAAAGACCAAACCCTTAAATACCAAGGGGCTGATGGGGCTCGCTGATTGCTGTCAGTAATTCCTGCTGGTGCTGAGCCTTTGGGTGTGCTTGTGAGAAACCTCCTGGGATCAGGCTCAGGTTGGGAAGCAAACATGTCTCTTGCACCCTTGCTTGGAGAGGAGAGAGCTTGTGCCTCCCTCTGCAAGCAGCAGGTGGTTCCCATAGGTGAAGCCATCCCTCCTCTCCCCGAATATGGAGCTACCTCCTCTCCCAGTTCCTCCAGCTCTGCGTTAGCCACTGCTACCTAGGCTGAAATCTACAACCCAGCTACAGGTGGGTGTTCCCAAGTGTGCACTGTTCCTCTTTCAATATCCAAGGAAATGTCAAAGAGCCAGAATGTAAAGTCCTTTTTGTTCAGCACCACAAAGGCAGAGTTTTTCCAGTCTGTGCCTGCTTGAGAATCCCAAAAGTTCATGCTGAGGACTGACTTGGTCTGTTACCCACAGTCCCATCTCTGCAGAGTACAGCCAGCTGTCATTTCCAGTGGGAAAATAACCTCCAAAATTATGTATCATGATATTGTACCAAGGAGCATATACCCTGCTGTTACTTATTGCCTCTTTTAGAACTCAACAAAGAAAACGTGGTTTCCAATATTATTAAACTTGTACTTTTTCTCCTCACAAACCACCTGTGATGTCAACAAACACCCACATGCACACTTTAAAATTTATCATCTGCTTCCCATTGTAGGCACAAGTACTTAGGATCTGTTATTGTCCATAGCACACCACTGTGTTCCACTCATTTTCCAGCTCCCTAACTTTCAAAGTATCATTTATGTTTGACAACATGCAACAGGGAGAGAGCAAATAAGTCAAGATTCATTGAGAATCAAAGGTTGTCTCTAATCATAGGCACCAGAAGAGGAACAGCTTGTTTTGGATCTTCCACCATAGACAGTGTGGAGCTGGCACAGAAAGGTAGCATTAATTTATCAGGTATTCAATGGGGGAAAAGAAAGATGGGTCATATACTTGTTACTTACTGAAGATGGATGCTTTTCACAGTTTCTGGTTATTGAATTGATATGCATTACTGGATACACTGTTTGCAAGGTACAGTTTGATAGAATCTCAACACCAGAAATATTTCACAGAATTATGAGACATTTTAAAAGCCAAGGAGCCAGACTAATAAGATGCCTGTTGGTTGGCAATATGATTAGTTTGGATATCCAGCAAGGAAAGTGTCACCTTACACTGAGCAAAACATCAGTCTTAGAATATTACAAATTATCCATTTCTAATGGTACAGTTGGCTGAAAAAAGGTACAGAAAATACAATATTCTGCACACACATACCTCTGATAAGTAACCAATATCCCAATATAGCAAAAATTCAGTAGGATTAACTTCCTAGATATATCTGTGCCAAATTTAGCTGTTAGAGTCAGTATTTTTCCACAGTGCTTCATTCCCGCTGTATTATTTCCTCCTACCCTTAGCACCTCTTCAACAATTTTTTTTGACCATGACTAAGGAGGCTGTTCCCAGCAGAAACTAACCCCCAAATTTTAATTAATTCGCCCTTCAATTCCTCCTAAGATGCATGGGCAGACATGCCATATTTTTTGTTTTACCTCTTTTCAGTAGTTTCTATAAATCTACCTCCATTTTATCCTAAACCTTTAGGACCTCTGGCTTTAGTGCCAGTTCCCTTCAAAGCTGTAGCCATTTTTGATTTAAGTCTGTTTTTTGAGACAGCTGCTCCTTAGTTTTTTTCCCTGCTTCTGAAAATCCCAAACAATTGTTTCTTACAAATACTCTGTGATGGTTTAGGAGTTCCTTTGTCCTCAGTGCATCTGCTGTTCTGTTAGGGCTCAGAAAAGCTGATTGCCAAAGTCTGCTTCACAATTCCTGTGTTTCCACCATGGAATTTCCTCTCCAACTCTCCCATCCAAATTTGGGGCATGTCATTGCATTCCCATGTGACACGCACGCTCTCGATTATGCAGCACCTTTGTGGCAAGCACACAGTTACCTCCTGCAGTTTAGACTCAGCTGAGAAGGCTCCACAATGAGTCGAGGAATCAGTGTTTTTTAAGGAACATGCAAACAGTGTTTAAGGACCAAAATTAAAGGCTCAGAAGAAGCAGAGCCAATGAGCAGGAATGCATTATCCTGACATAGAGAGAAGTATGTGCGAGTAAGACTGATTTCCATTCACTGGAGGAATGTTTGGAAGATGGGCCATTGATTGTGGGAAACATGGAAGAATACAATACTTACGATCTCAGCACAATATAACTCACCAAGAATGGTATGAGGGGTATGCTCAGGGTTCTATGCTCTCTCAGTATATATGTAATTGACTTTAATTTTTGAATTTAAATAAATATGCTTGCACCTTCTATTCAGAAATCAAGGAAGCAGCTTTGCTCGCTTTCTTGTCCTGTAGGGTATAACAGTTTGTTTCTTATCAGTAGCAGAATGGAGAGTGGTGTTTCCCTGCACCGGTAACAGATGGTTCAACAATAAAGATGTTCACTAAACCAGGGAGTCAGTATTCACTGAAAAATATTTTCAGATCACCAGACCCTTGTAACATATCCAAGAGGTGTCCTTAGCACTGAATTATTAGAACTTCAAAAAAGGCTCAAGAATTTGACATGTTGTTCCTTTAAAACACTTTAGGGTTTTCTTTTTTGAGGCTAGATTAAAGCAGTCCTTTATATAATTTAGTATCAGAAATGCTGGTGTTTTACAAAGAATAAGATATAATCTGATAACTAATTGTTTTACTGCATTTCAGGTTGTAGAGTCAAGCTCAGAATTGTGTTGAAATGTCCTGCCAGGGTAGGAAAAACAAGGAAGAAGAAAAGTTTTCTAGTTATCTATCTTGTAACAAAGCTTGGAGTCTGTTCTCCTGTTTCTGAAGGAAGAAATACTTCTTTGTCAACTTCTTGCCTGGCAACGGAATTAAAGCTCTACTAAACTTTACTTAAAACTGCGAGGTGACAGCATGGTGCTAGCACTGACCAGCCTTGTGATGATAAATGTATTTAAATGCCTCACCTGTGCAATAATTAGTCCAATACTCATATGAAGATCTTTTTACATTAAAGACAAGATAAACCAAACCCTCCGTTTATTGGATATGTATCTTGGTCTGGGAGTGATTACAAGTTCACACTGCTGTCCTTCTCACACTGATGCTGCAACTTCCTAAATTAATTTTATCCTGACCCTTGTTAAGAAAAGGCACTTGTTGGAGAGATGCCACAGCAGTGGGTGTCCCAGGAGTGTTGCTCACATCTGACCCCAGCCCTTCTGCCCTGAGCTGAGAGGAAACATGGGTTTGGTTTTTCCACCCTTTCTCTAGTCTGTGCTGCTGTGGGCTTGGCTCTCTGTCCCAGGGGCTTGTGTTCTCCATGCCCAAGGAGGGGCTGGTGAGCTGGGTGGTTTGCTCGTCTCTGGGTAGCTGGGCCATATGAATGGTCCAGGAACGTGGGCTGGACTGTGGGCTGGAGCTCCACACGTGCTGCCTCTGCTGCCTGTTTCCCTGGAGAACATTAAATCCACCGACTGTGGTGGCACAGCTTGTGACTGCTTGGGTAAGACTAGATTAAGCCCAGAGGGAAAAAAAAGAGTAGGAAGATATCCCTTCCAAAAGGGGATGTCAGCACAGAAGTGAAATCACAAACCAGCTGCCGCTCTGTGTGAGTGCAGAAGATGATTCAGCACTGGATGCAACACAGATATTAATTAAAAATAATAAAATGAAGCCATTGAGACTTCCACAGAAAATCTAACATTCTTCTAAACATCAAGAGCTTATGAAATGCATAATAAACCAGTTAGTTCAAAATTTTCTGGAGAGTTTTTATAAAATCTGACTTTGGAGGTTCTTGACAATTCATCTTGTAATGAGCTAACAATTTACTGCAGGGTGGCAAGTATGTAGATACAACTGGAAAAAAAGGAAGGCTGTTAATCATTGAACTTGTCAAGGAATAGCACAATAGGATTGGTATTTTCAACCTGTTTATTTGAAATTTAGAAGAGAAAGGGAACATCTTCATTCACCAAATTCGCTCATAGCAAAATAATATTCTGGTGACTCTAGACTGTGACAGACTCCAGGAAAACCTTAATGAAATTACATAATAGACAATTTTGTGGTAAACTAAATTTAGACCCATGCAAGACTGGGAACTAGAGATGAGCAAATAATTCTTTCTAAAATGCATTCAGCATATATAGCTTTTGCATGTGTTTGAGAAATGCTGAAGACATTTATACGAATATGATAAAGAGAGGTTTCTGAAAGTTTAGAATTAGCTGAATTGAGTGAAGTGAAAAAGAAATGTACGATCGAGTGGAAAATGTGACAGTACAACACAGAACATGGATGAGCCTTTCTTCACAGTGTGGTATGAGAGGCAACTCTACAGGATTTTGAAAATATAAGCTAAAACTTATACTCTGCATCATAGCTTTGCAGCAATAAGAAAAACTAAGCTAACAATTATGAAATGAAGTTCAGAATAACAACAGGAGTAAATACAGAATGGGGAGAAAAAAATCATATTTTGAAGGAAAATGACAGAGGGACAATAGAGAAGCTCAGACAGTTTGTAGACCCAAAATGATCAGTTTGTTATCACAGGAACCTCTTTAACGTTGTCCATTCATTTGGACAAGTCAAGAAAGATTTCAGTAGTTGAAAACATAACTTTAGTTCGCTTTGAAAAGGAACTACTCTGTGGGTTAAAAGTAAGAAATGTGTTGGTCAACACCATCTGACCCCCCAGCCAGTGGGCATTGTAGCTGTGTGTGCTGAGAACAACTCAGAGCTGAGAACTGGATTAACCTTTCATCATTTTGTGAAGATCTGAGCTGAGCCTGTTTTGGCACTCCTTACAGATAACTAGCATCGGACTGTAAAGTTTCATTGCACACCCAGATTTCTGTAGATCTACCATCACACAAAGCAAAGTGGAGAATTTGGGGGAAAGGAGAAAAAATATGGATGAAGAGAAAAAGGAAAGCAAGGTTACAAATAAAATTACCTTCCGACAGTTAATAAAACACCCCTAGGTCTAGGACATACTCCCTTTTACAGTATATTTGGAAAACTATCCCAGTGCAGCCTGAAAATGACTTATACCTTCCTCTCTTCCACGTGTCACGTGTCCTTTCCAAGTGGATGAAGAATCTGGAGGGCAGGGAGGAGGAACGGACTGGTGGAGGCTCCATGAGTCACCACGGCTGTGTACAACACCTGCTGGCTGTGCCTCCCTTTAACAAATCCACCCCACACACCACAGACCTTTCTTGCACAAGGATGTCCCTCTGCTTTCTGTGTTCAGTGGTGCAGAAGCCCTTCAGCCCTCCAAGGGTGAGCAGCTTTGCTCTGAGGAGTCTCAGAATAACGTGGCAATTCATGAGGAACACGGCAGTGCAATTCCGTTCCAACAACAATGAGTTTATGTTTGTGCCACCTCTCATTTTTATTTCATGAATACATTAATTTCGTATCATTTGCATCATAACTAGAGCTTTTCCTGCAAAGGAACACTAAGGATTCATTATTTTTATCTTTTTTCCCCGCTACTCCGCTTTGCTCTTAGTCACCTTCTCTACATGAATCAATATTATTTTTCCCAAAAAACAGGCATGTGGGATTTATTCAGGCAAAGTGCTGATATTAAAACTGGGATAATTCCCTTTAGCAACAAACAGTGAACTATAATGTAAAGCATTATGGTATGGCAGCCATCACCCGAATGAAGAATACACACCTGACTCATCCTTTCTGCTGTCTGTCAACAGCAATACGTTTGGATGTGGCAGTGCCTCTGTATGCCATACCACAGGTTGCCTGGTTTTTTTTTTGGACTTTCGAACTAAAAATCTGTGTTCTCCACATTCCAAAGATGTTTATCTGTTTTTATAACACTCCTGTTCTTCACTGAAGGCCAAGAAGGATTTGTAACATCTATTAAATCGGCACTTGTTGCTAATTATTTTTAAGTTTTTTCACACTTTGTAACTTAAAGCTCCCTTCAGATGCTTTACTTTGGGGCTCTGTACACCATCGTTTTTCCATTCAAACAAGAGTTCACTCTCTCAGGAGGCAAAACCATGTACTCTTTTAACAGACTCCCAAAGAGATGAAAAAGTTATGAATGGATTCTGCAGTCTAGATGAACAACTATTGTGCTGATGTGACTGTATGAAACACAGAAAGAGGATAAAAAGGGAGGTTCACTTTTGGCATTTAGATTCTTTTCCTTTACTATACTTTCCCTGAAGCATGTCCTTGCCTGTGTTTAACTCCATCTCCTGCTCTCTCTTCTCTTCTTTTCTAACTCCTGCTCATTCAGAATATTAAAATCCCCTTTGTCCTTTGGGCCGCATTACTTCTATCTTCAAATCCTTGCTGCCAGCAGCATAATTTTTAAGGTCTAATCCTCCCATCTTTGTGGGGCTACCCGTGCTTCATGCTTCTTTCCAAGTATAAAATATAATCAGGGTAAGAAAGATGCTGGAGGCCTGCAGAGTTTGAAACCATTATGTTTAAGTCTGGCAGTAGGTCAAGGCAGAGATGCAGCTGTAGAGCTGCATTTTGGTGTATTTTTTATGCCTGGTCTGTAGCAGAGGTGAGTTGTGTAAACTACCTGTTGAAACCTTTGTGTGATGGAAAATCACAGTGCCAGGAAATATACCACCAAAAAGAGAACAGGGAAGGAGATGGAAAAAGATAACAGCTGCTCAGTGAACTCCTGCCTTACTATGGGATGAAAGAAGGTGACCAGGAAAACCTAGCCATGGGTACTTGGCAGTGTTTTCCTGTCTTGCCTCCTCAAGAGCAAGTAACATCCATCCACCGCAGGAACAGCAGTCACAGCCTTTCATGATGGATACAAACTATGGCTTCAATCTCTCTCTCTTTTTTTTTTCCTCCCCAAAATGACACGTTTATGGTGTTTACCCTTGAAGAACTTTCAAGAATACGTACCGATTAGTTTGATGCAAAATTAGTTAAGCACTAGGAATGATGATATATGTATCCATTCCAGTATCATGCATGGGATATGCTGGCAGAAATCAGATTACAGTTCTGCTAAGTTAATAAATGCTGTTTTGGGTAATCACTGGGATTGCAAGCTCAGGACAGGAGTGCAGGTGACACTTCAGTGGTCACTGTGTGATCAGAGACAAGCCAGGTACACGTTTTTCTATGTCCAAGCTCACTGTCTGCAACAGTGCAGCTCTCTGGAAGGATCTGGAGTCTCCTTCAGTGACTTACACTTTGGGAGGAACCAACTGCTACAAACATTAAGGTTCAGACTTGAGTCCTGCTGCTCTTATTTCATATAATATTTGTAGCTTCTTAACAGTCCTGCAAACTCAGAGATCAGCCCCAAAGCTAGAGGTCAGATTCTCAGGCAGTGTCTCAATGGCTTAATAATGTTCTTCTGAATATGGGAAAAATTCATAGGAAAATACAAACTGTAAACTCAGTATTCAGTAGATTATGTGCTTTACTTTTTATTCTTTGGTATCTTGGTGAATTTGCCCATAAATCTGTGTTGCTCCTGCTTGTTTTATCTGATAAGTGATAATAAATAATGCTATTCTTTTGGCTGGGTGTCATTTGTCCCAATTAGTATGCACATTTGAAATTTTACATTGTATTAAATGAAGACTACAACCCAAGCAAAACTATCAAATATAAGGTTAAGAATTGAATTCTATATTGTTAACTCAAGGCTACCACACAGTAAAGAGCAAAGCCTTTTAAAGAATACCATACAATACATTACAGATCTAAGCTTTTCAAAGCAGGATATGCAGGATTAGGGCTACATTTAAATCCAAACATGATAAAAGGAAAAAACCAAATAGGCAAAACAGGACTACTTTACAGTGTTACATAAGAACTCACATAGGAAACCAATTCAACCCCTGATTCTATTTTGTAATGGTATCAAGAGGAAAAACAATATTTAAAAACACGAATTATTTTTTTAAAAATTTGTCCTTATCTGATCTGATACCATAAATATCAGAATACTCTAATCCAAACTGTATGGCTGTTGCCATTACAGCGCAGAGCTCGTTTTGTTTGTGAGCCTCAGTCCTGTATTTTCTGTTTCAGCACATTTCAGCTTCTCTTCAGCACCAGCTCAGCTCTGACATTTGGGAGTTTGTGACCACTGAAATACTCAGCTTCGTGACGCTTTTCAAATAACCACAGCATTATCTACACTGCATTCTATTTTCATGCTTGTGACAGATATTCAGAGTACTGACTCAGTCTTGAAGTCCCTCACATTTTCAGGAAAAAATGCTAAGATTACACTATCCTTTGGGACTATGTATACTGCCTACATAATATACATCTACTTTGTAAGCAGCTTAGGGTAGGAACCATGTATTATATAAAGTTGGGTGTATAGCCAATGCCCTTATTTAGTAATAACCCTTGCTTCCACTCCTCCTGACTGCAGTGCCTGGTGGCAGACTGGGATTTGTTTGTGAGGAGATGAGTGGTAGCACAATAACATCTACTAACACGCACTTGTTATTCCTGCCTTTCTCATTCAAAGATGAGGACGGCAAGCAGCCAGCGGCATAACCTCCTCGGTAATTGATATGCGCAAGAGGCTCCTAGATCCCATCCATGCCATTCCATCTTCCACCTCCCCAGGAAGAAATGCTGTGGTGGAGATGGCAGCATTATCCTCAAGAGGGTACCACTGCTCCCTTCCTTCCCTGTCTCCCTTGCACTCTCCCCTGGGCTCTCAGAAAAATATGTTGCCTTTGAAACTCATGTGCCAGGATATTATTCAAAGATTTATGGTTCTTGATTCTTGCTACAGTCTGCTTTTTTGGCTTTGTTTACTTGGCAGGGTGAGGGAGGGAGGAGGGAACTGGATTAGCCTCAAAACCCCACAACAAAAGGCAGAAAAGTGCTGCTTTAGGCATTTAATAATCTGCACTTCTAGAGAATTACTGAATATGCCAGAATGATCTCTTGAAAATCTGGTGTATTTTAAAAGAGTTATTCATAGCACTTAAGAAACACTTCATATCAAAATAGATTTGTAATCAACAGGAGTTTTGTTCTGATCTGGTAACCACTGTCACATATCATAAGAAAAGAGCAAAACAAAACATTCTGCTTTTATTTACTCTACCTTTAGAAGCATAAACATTACACTGATAAAAATACTCAGAACCACTGGGATCAGAGCATGGGGAAAAAGAAAGGCAAACAGTTCAAGGTTTTGGTCAAGTGAACAATTTTCTTCCCATTTGTAAAGACCTTTACAGCTGAGAGGGGACTGTAGTATTTCCCTGAACATCGTTTGGGGAGAGGACTGGAGTATTGCTTTTGTTGATATATTTATTTTAGAAGGGGAAGAAAACTACCTAGTCTTTGCTCATGGTATTGGACAGATACCATGCAGTGGCTCAAAATGCTAATTTGCTTAATTGCATTAGTCCACTCCCCTCCTGTTATGGGAATTCAAGCTTCAATGGCAAATTCAACCTCCTAATGAGATTATGGTGACGTTCCCAGTATGAGGCTGTGGGGTGGCAAAGGAGCCACGCGTTTCCGTGGTGACTGGCTGAGTGGTTAACCCTGGTAAGATGGGGTGGAGGGGAGAATCAGCCTGAGTGGCAGCACTTCATCCTTTAAACTTCAGTTCATGGCTGAGCAAAGCAGAAATAGTGCCAAGCAACGACCATGGGGAAATTACCCTTGTTTTATTCTTTGTCTCTTCCAGCTGATGTCAGTAGAAGGGAACAACACAAAGGACCTCAAGCTGTGGTAAAGATCATTAAAACAGAAGAGTATAAAGCCATGGACATGCCTGTGCCATCTATTAAATATTAATATCAGTTGAATGCAGGTGTTTTGCTTTGTTATGCTGTTTGATACTATCATTATTATTATACCTTTAATCCATTTCGTGTAGTTTTATTCCTTTTTTAAGCTCCTTTGTAATTCGGTTGCCTTTTAGTCAGCTCCACCAGCTAATCAGATTGCTTTCCCTTCATTACTTACATTGAGCTTTTAAAGCCTGAAGCCTAAGCTAACTGGAATATATGGTCACGATTTAAGTAATGTGGAAGGGCTGAAACTATGCCAGAAACACAGCACATAGCTGTGTTTTTATTGTCTTCATATTAAGAGCAGGTGAGAAGCTTTTGAATCAGGGACTCTTCAATCAAAACCATGCCCAATTACTGTACAGGACTATAACAGATATGTTTATCACTCACATATTTCAGTGGAAACAACTAATAGCCTTTTTTGCCATTTATCCAATAAATTTTGTGAAGACAAATGCAGGGCAGTGTTAAAGAAATCATGTCTGTGAATGGAGAACGACAATAATTTTTTGGGAGTATATTATTTTTTTCCCAAGGCAAAGATATTTCTGAGTCAGAGGACAATGCTGCCCACGTGCAATTAAGGAGTCTATAACCCACACACATGGATCCCCCGAGCCCAGTTTAGTTCACAGCAGTGCAAATCTAGAGAATTTCCATTGTAGTCAGTAAAGTTAAGCTGTTGTCAGAAACACCCATAAAGGCAAAATTGTTACCTCTTTTCACAAGCCTGAGTATGTGAGAAAAGATCGGAGGCACAGGCCCGTGGGCAAACCTGAATGAAGGGCTTCCAGGGCTAGATGAATTCAAAAGTGATAAAAAACTTACTCTGACCACCGAGCAGCACTCGTGTGTGATTTGCCTCTCTGGTATGTGGCTGCTGGCCGGGAGTGTGCTGGTGGGGAACAGCAACCTGGCGCAAGGGCAAGAAGAAAAGGAGAGACCATTACTGTGTGACACCACCAGCAGCAACTCCTAATTCCTCTATGCTCTAATTTAGTACAACTGGGACTGTCATCAATTGCTGAAATCTTTTCACTATTTTTAAACCTTAGGGAGCAAATGGAAATCACATTTTAAAGACGGAAACTTAATTAGGGTTTTGGAGAGCTAGTCATTTACCAAAGGAGAAGTGACAAGGGCAGCTCCACATTCCTTATCTCTCCTCTGGGAAGGTTTCTGATGTCTGCAGCTGATCCATGCAGTGTTTCTTTTATTGTGGATTTATCTGTGATGGGTCCCAGCAGATCAGTTTGATGCAGCTGGTCATCAGGGTTAAAATGGAGGAATCAATCGGTTTTTCAGTTTGAGCTTTTGTTTTCCTCAGCACTTTTAGGAAAGCCTGTAATTCTCATAATCACATCCTGACCTTGATTCCCAAGATCATCTATTTTTGAAGATACCTACACCGTAATCAAAGTTGCCATTACGGCATTGCTAGTTACACGTGTAGCTGCTTTCATCTAGCTAGACTCAGATTAAAGGTTCCTGCAACATTTAGGCTGCTGAAGCCAATGGCAGGCAGGCTATTGCAGCAGTGGAGCCCTTACAGCCCCACAGGGGATGCTGGGCATCCACCTGTGAGGACCAAGGGCTTGGTGGCCCTTCCCATGACAGCTCCTGCCTCTATGGCTCTGCTGCAGTCACACTTCGCCTCCTAGAAATACCTTGTTACCCCCATCATGATCAATTGTCTGCAGTTAGGTCTTTAAAACATGACCTTCTTCAGTCCTTCAGCCCAAGTATTTATTAAGTGCATAGACAATTTTGCTCATTAACTTCTCACGGTCCACGTGGGGTGAGAGCAGCAGCCACTGTCGTGGCTGTGGCACACATTTGCAGCTCCTCCTCTTCACCTCCGGAAATTTTTTTTCTGAAAATTTTTCTGTCTTGTCTTTCCTCAAGTTTCTTTGTTGTTTCCTGTTGCTCTAGAGCTCAGAAGTCATTCTGGTGTGCTTCTGAAAGTTCAGCAGGATCAGTAAGTTAGCAGTTTAAGAGGCTGAGAGGCTGGGAAGAAGGCGAGATAATCACAGCACTTTTATAAGGTATTTAACACATAATAAAATACAATCAAATATTTTGATAAATAAATTAGAAGCCTAATCTCTCTTGGCTTTCCTAACAGTGAAAGAGATGACTCGTCCTGATTCCGCTTGGTGGAGGAACCTAATTTAAGCATCCAGATTTAGATGAGTTAGTATATGATGTGATGATTCCTTCCCACTCCTGTTCATTTTTCCACTGCTCACATGGGTAGGAAATTCAGATATATGTTACTATTTTTTTTTTTTAGCCATGTGATGTGACCCCTTATTGTTAATGAGAAGAGATTAACCTTTTGAAATGTGAGGATGAAATTACACTCTTTTCAGGACTAGAGCCACAAGCTAATATAATAATGTAGAGCCTAAGAAAGAGCTATAGAGACACCCAAATCTCAGATCTGAAATTTGTTCCTATAATGAGAAAACCAGAACACTTATTAAATGGTTATTTAAACAGGCTCAGGATCACAATCCCAACCAATTCTGCTTTGGCCAGGAACAAAGAACAGTAAAGAGACTAAGGATGCAAAACCAGACCTCCACCCACAGTTTCAGTGGGAGAAAAAATCATCTTCCAGATGGGTTTTGCCATTGACTAATCCTGCAACAGCAAGAATTTTTATTAGCATTAAGAGGCCTAGGAACTGAAATGAGCTCTTAAAATGCAGCCCCAACACTGTCTGGAACTGAATTTTGGGTGTGTAATATACACTGACAACAGACTTTGGCTGTACTATGTTTTGAACACAGCTGCGAGCACTCATGTAGTTATTCCCTTAGAAACATCCATCTTGGTTATGGAAATATTAGGAAATATGGTTCTGGAAATCCCTAGAAAAGAACTACTAGTCATTATGAGAGACTCTCATCTGACCAGAAGAACTGTGGAATATAGGCAATATTATGTGGAAATTAGAAAAAAAAAGGGTATGAAGGCAAAGAAATACCAGGACACACCTTTGTTATGCTGCATTACCATAAAATATAAACAAGTGGGAGAAAATGCTCTCATGATTCCAATTCAGAACTTGAGGGATTCCTTAGTTACAGTTCTGCCAGAGGTGAAGGGTCAAGGACTTGTCAATGCCAGCAACATTTTCAGACTACCTGACATATGCTGAGGTGCTTGTGTATCCACAGGGGAGGAGGAAGAAGGTCTGATGCAAGGGGCACTAAGTAGGTTCATCCAATTGTTGTGGTTTAACCCCAGCTGGCAGCTAAGCACCACAGAGTCCCAGTCACTGCCCCGCTACCAGCGCGGTGGGGGAGAGAACAGGAACACTCAAACTCGTGAGTTGTGATGAAGACAGTTTAATGGGACAGAAAAGGAAGAAAATAATAATAATGGTAAAAGAATTCAAATATGCAAATCAAGAGTTGCACAATGAGACAGCATACCACCAACTGGTACCAGTCAGATCCTGAGCGGTGGCCCCCAGCCAGCTCCCCCCCAGTTCATACACAGAGCATGATGCCATATGGTATGGGATATCCCTTGGGTCAGCTGGGGTCAGCTGTCCAAGCTTTGTCCCCTCCCAACTTGCGCCTCTCCAGCCTTCTCACTGTCAGGGCACAAGAAGCTGAAAAGTGCTGTAAGTTGCTCTGCAACCATTGGAGACATCAGTGTGTTTTCAACATTACCCTCATGCTAAATCCAAGACACATAATTGCATCAGCTACTAGGAAGAAAATTAACTTTGTCCAGCTGAAATCAGGACAGAAATTGCAGAAAATACTTACCCACATTAATGTATCTCCCTTTTGGTTCTACTGTCTTGCACATCACTTGGAATGTCATGTCGAAAATTGCAGTGCTAGAAAAAGAAGTTTTGCTGCTGTAGTTGACATGGCTTCAACAAAAGCTGAGGACTGAAGTTTCCCGTCCACCACAAAAGTAGCCTGACATTGTATATTTTAGAAACAAAGTACATACAGACCATTTCTTGTTGAAAGATGCTTCCACTCATATGCTAATGATTCTGTTGGCAAAATCTAGATTATGCTTTTTAATATTATCAACATTTGTTTCAGTTTCTCTCTTCCATTTCAGCCTGTCTGCTTCTTTGTTCCTTCTTTTCTACCCCTTCTAATCCTTTTTCTCCCACCGCAGTAGTGCTCTGGAGGCTCCTAGCAGTCCTGTCCTGTAGGTCCATACACACACGAGACTTCCATGTGACAGCTCCTCGGATCCCGATCCAAGGGTCTGAGCCCTGCTTGCTGGGGCTGCCAGAGGGGTGCTGGTGTGCAGCTTGCACAGTGCTGAGCCAGCTCCCTTCTGACTGGCAAGAGGCTGCTTTGATGGCTCATCTGGGCACACCAGGAGCTCAGCTAGGCTCAGTTAGTGCTGACAAGGTAGGCACTTCCCCCACTAAATCTGACAGCCTGACAATACAGGTTTAATACTAAGGCGAACAATTTCCTCTCCCTGTACCTCATTAATATTTGCTTGTCTAGTTTTATGTCTTCTTTTCTCTTCCACTTTCACTCTCCCATCTAAATTCAATCTACTTGTGACATAATCCCATCCATTTTCCATTTTCTCTTAGTTTTCTCCACAAACACTTCTGTAATTCTCTTCCCCAAAGTAGCAGTGGCCAGGCACATGGAGTGGTTGAAGCCCTAAGTGGTTACCGAGCTCCTGAGCCCTCACTAACAGAGTTTTGAATGGGGTAAAATGAGGCAGAAGGGGACATGATGGGTCATGCGCTCAGGAGAGAGGTCAAGGTGCCAGCCACGGCTGAGACACTCTCTAATGGGGAGCTTTTAAGGGAGATCAAAGATGAGGCTGTCCAGATGTGCTACAGTTGCAGCATGCCAGAGGAGGAAGGAAACAGGCCCATCTTTGCTGAAGTTTCTCACAGGAGAATGAGGGGATCTAAGGGAAGAAGGAAAGCATGAGGCACTGAATGGCCCAAGCAAGGCAGGGTAGATCTGACTCCCAGCTGAGTGCACAGCATTTGAGACATGAGGTTTGGCTGTCCCACACACCTACTTGCATTTGCATTCTACCTCTTATTAATGTTAATTACTCTTATGTTTTGCTGTAAGAGGGAGGGAGGTGTGGACCTTAAAAGGCACACTGCTTTCAGAAAGCCATTCCTGCAGCATAACCTCCTCCTCCTCTTCTCATGGTGGAGCTCAGACAAGTTGGACTTTCTCTGAAACCACTGACTTGCTAAAGTTTTTTGAAAAACTGAAACATACAAAAGAGCTACGTAGAAATACAATAGGAATTCAGTTTCTAGATGGCAGCTGATTAGAAGTGGATGACTGATTCAATTAAAGAACCCTGATGCCTGTTTATCAAACTGATAACTGATGTTCTGCAGGGACTGCTTTTTGACCTATCCAGAGATAGGCAGGCACCTGGAAGAAAATGTCTAATTTTAATTTAGACTCCTTCATCAGACAAACCCCTCTTTTTTGTTTTTGTCTCTCAAACACTGATATTTACTTATGATGTCTACTTAGAGCTGTGCAGTGCATAGCAAATGTTGGTCATATTGCAGAAAACTGCAGTTCACTTTTTATCACTGGCCAAATTGCATGCTGTGTCCATTTAGCGGGGAAAAGAGAAGTTGAACTGTTCAGAACAGCTCTCTTCCTCTTCCTTTGAGTTTCATTATCAATGACATTTTCTATTTCAGCAGACACCTAAACTTCCTTTATGAGCTTCCAGCACAGCCTGGAACAACTGCCACTATTTAAATCTCTCCTATACAAATACATTTTATCCATCAGTATCTCATGACCCAGGAAGACATAAAACTCAATTTACTTATTAACCTTAGCTTTTTGAAACTGCAATTACTGCCCTGTGCACAGTCAGTAATTGAATTGAAAATGGGTAGCATGCAAATGCCAGCCAGTGCTAGCTACTGCTAAACAGATAATCCTGCATGCTTACCAAAATTGCATGTGGCACACAGACAGCAGGTAGAAAAGCAGCGTGTTAGAAAGGAATATGCACAAAGTAGCATGTGCAGGGATTAAGGAGATGCGACAGACCTGACTCACAGGAACCCACTCAGTGGGAATAAACACAACATTATATTAGCTTAGGTTTACGATTACAGTTAATAGCATGCAGTTATTACTTTTGCATTGAAAAGCATTTTCTGAGCGGATGGTTTCACCACAGAATTAGATCTTTTCTCCCTGCCTTTTGTAATTCAAGATGCTGGCTAACATTTCATATAGCCTAGCATCTCCTGCCCCAGCTGTCATGAAAGAGATCAAGACATTACAAATAAGGACTGGCCTAAGAGAATGAAATTCAACTTCAAGCATGCTTGTCTTTCAGCATTGTTATTTTCCATTTTTTTCCTGCCACTGAAGCATGAGTGTATGCTTATCCAGGCTTGCAGACAGTGCTTTTCCATTTTTCAGCTTGATCTATGTGTAGATGACCCTGGTCTCTTGCAGCTACATTTTATATCTCATCGTGGTCCTTGCAGAAGTATCTCATTGGTCGGCTGAGTGCATTTATCATGAAACCTCATATCCCTCTCACATTTAACTTGTTTTTTTAGCTTGCTGGTTTCAGTCCTAATTTCTTAATTTCTTCATTCACTACTGGGAGATATTCCAGTAAGTAAAAAATGCCACTTAAAAGCTTGACTCATCATGGTTCTGAACCCATACAAGGCATACCTACACTGGTATTTTAATTCAGATCAGGACCATTCCCTCTTGCTGCACCTTGGTTCATGTCACAGAACTGTGCTGGGGGAACATGAAGAGGATATCTACTTGAGAAGTCTAAAGCAGAAGCTGTTCTTCAGGAGCACAGGAAGCAAATTCCAACTGCTAATGGCAGTCACTGCCTGAGGCCAGACTACAGCAAGCCCAGAGCAATCCCTTCCCTAGCTAGGTCCATTCAGTTGGGCAGAGCTGCTCATTTTGGAGCACATCACTTGTGAAGACTGACATAGCATCCGTAGCATAAGGGTACAAAACCTTCTCCTGTTTTAATTTGGTAAGTGCAAGAAAGCACCTCCAGAGGATCTACAGCTGTGTATAGAAAACAGTGTTATTTTGCTAATCTTTTGGTTGTAAGGGATGTCTCTTTAATCTGATGTTTATTACAGTAGTTGTCTGGTTCTCCTCTTCAGCTGAACTTGTCTCAGCCTGACTGGTAACCTTGGTTTAGCTTGCTTAGCTGTAACAACATTTTTTTTTTCTTGTGATCAGACAGCTACTCCCCATTCCATGTACTTTTTCCTTATTTTAATCATGACATAATAGTTTTTATAGAGACAATGGTGGCAGTTGGTTATTCTACATAGAAAGATGTATTTAGGACTCACACATACAGCAGCCAGTGCAATTATACAGGAATAACAGCAAGGCCTTCATAATGGGAACACTGGATGGGGTCTAGAAAAATACAGGCCTGGGCTGATAAGAGGGTGCTTGAAATCACACTAAGAATGCAAATACTCATCAGAGGTAAATTAAAGATACTCACAATTTGGAGCTGGGCAAAATTAGTGTTAGGAGTAAAAGAGAGCAGAAAGCGTTATACAGCACACATAAAATTCACTGTGTATTGTAATTGCAGATGAGATGTACTTGCAGACCAGTGAAAAAAAACCAAGGTCCCTTGAAGTGTCAGTAAACATGGAAATAGCCCCAAGTGGAAACTCAGAGTGCGGAAGAAGCTGCCAACATCATATTCCTCTTGGCAAAGAAGAGGAGGAAACCCAGTCATCAACACCACACCCCACCCAGTGTGTGTGCACGTGCTCGTGTGCACTTCTCTGCAACAGTCTAAATTGATTTTTTTTTCAAACAGTGAGAAGTATTAATTTAATGAAATTTAGTAACTGGAGTAATCTTGGTAACTGTATATTTCATTTTATTTAAGTCTACTAAAATGTCAGTTAGACGAACAATATATTCTTGATTTCCCAAATAAGGCATACTCTCATTTTTGCTTATAACAAGACTTTGAGAATAACAAACTGATTCCAATTAAGATGTATTTTGTTGCCAGTTTAAGTAATCCTTCTCTGGATGCACAGAGTTCATAAAAACCTGCAAAAGGGAGTTATTTTGATATAGATTTGTATCCAGCCCCAGTGGTGCTGGATGTTAAAAGTAACCAAGCTTAAACTTTTCAATGTGTCAGCATGGAGATTTTCACTGCTTTTGAACTGCTTTTAATCTTAAGGTGACAGATAAAGTGTAAGTTGCCTGTGTTTTCTTTGGAGTGGTGACTATACATGTCTCGTACAAAAACCAACCATCTTCTCTTCCCTCCCATACACATTCCACTGAGGAGAGTTCTCCAAGGGACACTGGAGTGACATCGATTTGGGATAGCTGACAGATACTGTAATCAAAGAATAAAAGACAAGTAGAAAAATAATATTGGGGATCTAAGAATATCTGTCATATCCAGCCATCACAGACTGCATGAAAAGGGAGATCCACTTAATCTAATTTACTTGGATTTATAAAAGCCATTCTAAACATCCCTCACTGAAGGCTCTTAGAGATACTAAGATGCCATGGGACAAAAGTCTTCTTCTGGATGAATTGCTGATTAAATGACAAAAAGGTATTGCATAAACTGATGCTGAAAAGAGACGACAAAAAAAAAAAAAAAAAGATGGACATAGGAGGGCTGTAAATGTTTAAGGTTTAAAGGTATGAAATGGTTTCAGCAACAGGAACAACGGAAGATAACAGGACTTGCCAAGACTGCAAAGGATATGACTGATGGAAACACTTGATATAAGATCTTAAAGTTATGGGAAGTTATTTTACCATAGAAATGATAGAAAGGAAACATTTGTTCAGCTGTTTCTTCTTGTAAGAGAATGCTGGGGGATGAAACAGATTAGCAGATGATAAATTCAAAATTAAAGAAGCTCTTTTTACCCATAGTCTATTCTTATGATGTAGCACTTACTACCACAGTATATTGAAGATACCAATAATCCACATGGGTCTAAAAAAATTCAAGCAATTGGACCAATTCTTGGAAAAAAAATCCATTGTGCTATTATGATTCATCAGCTCAGGGACAGCACAAGTTTACCATAAAGACTTCCTGCCCAGCAGGGGAAAAACTTTATTTTCTGTAAATCCTTGTCTATTTTAGAATTGCAGTGGGGAAAAATGCTTGTCCATTTTATGCTTGTCTATATCACAGGGGATTAAGTTAATGAGGCTTGAGCAGCCCCTTCCATTTCTCTGTTCTTAAAAATCAAAACTGCATTGGAGCAAAGAAAGCAATGCCCTTTTCCAGAGGTCATCTCTGGCAGCAAATGGATGTTCTGGTCTCTTCCTCTTGTTGTCGTTAATTGAAGCTCTTTGGATTTTGTCCTTCCCCCACCGACATGCCACTGAAACCCCATCAGGGGCAGCTGCACTATCCTGCAAGGAGGACTACAGTCAGAAGCCTGGAGCATAAAGTAAGTGATTTCATAATCTGGCAGGTAACACATTTTGGCTTCCTTCCCTCTACTGCCTTCCATTACTGCCTTCCTTCCCTCTTTCCAGGCAAGCTTGGACAATTCCATAAAGCCTGTGTTTACATGGCTACTGCGTCGCTATCCCTGAGGAAAAAACCTGAATTCTTTCTTCAGTGCTGGCCAGCTTTTAGGGACCCAAAGTCTTACGCCAGCTAGGGAAGGTGTCTGTTGGACTGTGTGTACCAACACATGGTAGATTTCATAATCCCTAAATACAACGTAAGAAGGCTTTAGAGAGCATGATAAGGAACTCTGGGCTAGAAGAAAGTGTAACAAGTTTAATCTAAACAAGCATCTTAGCTTCCTCATCACAACAAAAATCATAGCCAATACCAACCAGGATTTCTCCTGTTTAAGAGCCAAAATCTTCTTCAAGAAATAAAAATTCAAACTTGTAACTAAAATAAAACAAAGTTATTTCAGAACTATCTGTTAGGATCTACAGGAAGCTGGATTCTTTTGCAAGGGCTGGCACATGGCCAGACAGAAATAAAATTTTGTTTAATAATAATGACCCTGTAACCCTCTGTGACACAATAGCATCCTTGAGGAATAGTGAATTGAAGCAGAACTCTGAAGTAACTAGCATTAAAATAAAAAGTTTACCTCAATAATTTTAAGGAAAAACACCCTTGACAAGAGACAGTTGACCTATATTTTGGCCAGAATTGGAAGGAAAAATAGTTTCACTCCAGACCACCTAATAAAGTACAGAGAATAGATTCCACAGGAAATTCTAAGAAAAAAAAATTATGAGTCCTGAGCAAAAGCAAGGTAGTAAATCACACTGAGGGTGGGTTTTTTTTTACATTTTGATTCATTTATTAGGAAATTAAGAAGGCCCATCTGGATACTTATTGATTTTTGAATAAGTCACTGAAGGGGATCATCAAGAAGTGTAACCGAACTGATTGTATCTATCATGCAGATCACTGGAAGTTAGCCAAGAGTAGCTTTTCTGTCAGAAAAGATACTTAAGAAAACAGAGTTTTGCATACAGAAAGTGTCTTTCTAATCCTTCAGTACTTCCTTCCTTGTACCAAAACAACACACTCGTGCATGTCTTTGGCTGTATTTTCAGTGCCCACAGCTACACACCACTTTAAGTTGCTGCTTTGGAAAAAGCAGGAGTTTTGACGGAAGAGGCGTTTACTCAGTAAGAAGCAGTGAGAAGGAATTGCTCATCCCACAGGGCAGGGAACAGACTCCTCCACTGGCGGAGCTTCACTGACCCCTAATGGACAATTCCCACCAGTGCGCGGCCCTGGCAGGAATTCCCAGCCATGTCAGAAAACCTCACGGTGGTCAGCATTCCTCCGTTTCGCCTGATATGAACTCTGCCACCTCAGCTTTTCACTGTTTAGTGTGAACATATTTATTCCACCTTCTTATCTGACCCTCTGAAATGTTCTAAGAAGCCAGAAGGAAGAGGAAGGTGAGCAGTGTTTAATGTGGCAATTCTGACAACTAGTTAGGACAGTGCAAATTCAACTCTTTAAAAAACTAGAGCAAACCAGTTTTACATCTTTCAACAAAAAATATAAAAACCGTTGGGGACTAACATCTCCAACTGACCCATTTAAACTACTTTAAAAGGAAGATTTGCAATCAGCACAATCAAGAATCTGTATAAATGATGGTAGTAATTTGAAAGGCACAATCCAAGTATTTGTGCCTTTTCTCCCCAAGGAGTGACTATACCTGCCATCAGGAGAGCAATGAGATGTTTCTACTACAGGAAAAGGACCCTGCTTCAGCAAAACCGCTACCGTTTCCACTGAGTGAAAAACTGCCAACACCAGAAGGGAGAAAGAATCCACGCTGGTTGGTGCAGTTTCTTTTTGTCTTTCACAGTCTGCAGAGACGAACTCATTTCCCAATATAGGAAATTGACCAAGCTGAAAACAGGCTGCATTTCCCATTCCCTGTCTAGAAAAGGTTTTTGTTCATGTTAATTTTTAATACTTTGGTTGCTCTGTTCCCCTTTTCCTACATACCTTGCTTTCCTTCCTACCCCATAAACGAACCTGCTATAAATCTTCCAAAATAGTGAGATTTTGACATGCAAAAGGTGATGGCATGGAACAAAAAGGATCCCAGAGCTGATGCCCACACTGACAGCCAGCAGAACAGCCTTGGTTAGACAAACAATAGCACCAGTCTGTAAGAAAACTGCTGGCTTCCAAGGCTAGCTGGATTAACTAAAAATCCTTGTCCAAGTCAAAAAGACACACCAAATTTCCAATCCTGCTTAAATTGAGCACTCTAAGTAATGATCACCTTGTGGTATCACTTTCACAAACAAAAATAAAAATGCAAACCAATTAAGGCAAATGCTTTGCTGCCAGAAATTCCTGCCCTTTCAGCGTGGTGACATAAATAGCAGATTAAATTAAATTACATTAATCTCTGGTTAACAGAGCCCCTTGGGAGACAGTCTTGAAGGGTAAAGGAGTCCAAGAAGACTGGACATGCTTCCAGAAGGAAATCTTAAAGCTGCAGTAGCAGGCCATCCCCATGTGCAGAAAGATGAGCTGGCAGGGAAGAAGACCAGCCTGGCTGAACAGAGTTTTGGCAGAAACACAGGGAAAAAGTTTATGACCTTTGGAAGAATGGGCAGGCAGCTAAGCAGGACTACATGGATGTGTTGAGGTTATACAGAGAGAAAATTAGAAGGGCCAGAGCCCAACTAGAACTTAATCTGGCTATTGCCATAGAAGACAATAAAAAACATCTCCATAAATACATCAGCAACAAAAGGAGAGCTAAGGAGAATTTCCATCCTTTATTGGATGCAGGGGTAAACATAGTGACAAAAGATGAGGAAAAGGCTGAGGGACTGAATGCCCTCTTTGCCTCAGCATTTAATAGTAAAGCCAGTTGTTCTCTGGGTACCCAGCCCCCCAGGCTGGAAGACAGGGACGGGGAGCAGAATGAAGCCCTCACAATACAAAGGGAAACAGTCAGTGACCTGCTACACCAGTTAAGACACACACACATCTGTGGGGCTGGATGGGATCCACCCGAGTCCTGAGGTATCTGCTGGTAGTGTTCAATGGGCCACTTTCTGCCATTTTGCATCCTGTGTTCGGTTTCACCACAAAAAAGACACTGAGGTGCTGGAGTGTGCAGGAAAGGACAAGGTAGCTGGGGAAGGGTCTGGAGCACAAGGCTTATGAGGAGTGGCTGAGGGACCAGAGGTTCTTTAGCCTGGAGAAAAGAAGCTTCGGGGTGGGGGGTGGACCTTATTGTTCTCTAAAATTACCTGAAAGGAGGCTGTAGCCAGGTGGGGTCAGTCACTTCTCCCAAGCAATAAGTGCCAGAAAAGGAGGAAATTGCCTCAAGTTGTGCCGAGGAGGTTTAAATTGGGTATTCTAACTTCCAGTCCTTTTTTTCCACCTTCTTGTTGTCTTTCTTCAACAGAAGTACCGAATCTTGGCTTTAGTGGTGCATCTCTGCTCTGAAGGAGCAGAACATCTAGTGAAAGCAAGATTTGACTGTCACTATTGCTCCAGCACACAAAGCACAACAGTGCAGTGATGTCCTAGTAAGCAAGTAGTTTGAGTTTTTTCTGTATTGTGACTACTAGATATGAGAGAAATTTCCAGTGTTTCTATTTTCTGTTCACTTGTGAAAAAATGATTTGTTAACTCAACCCCCTGGCTCAATGTCCATTACAGTCAGGTTAAAAGGCTTATGGACACAATTAAATATTGTTTCAGTCTCCTGATAGATACAGATTTTAGTTTTGGTAAAAGACACAGTGCTAACTGGACATAATACGATTTCAGGAATTTACCGTTATTAAATCCTAACCACATTGACATCAGTGGCAAACCGCCATTCAACGACCACAGCCTACCTAATAATTTTAGCATTTCACTATTTCTCTGATTCAAAAAAGTCAAGAAACCACTACTACTACAGAGTAGATGATACTAACCAATTTCTGACACCCCTGTGACTTCTGCTTGCCATGCTCGCTCATCAAAAGGCACTCACATTTATTTTGTCCATCATGAAGAACCTGTCAGGGACTAAAGGACCTCAGCAGCACCTGATAGGTATAGTGGTAAAAAGCATTCTGGGCTCAGTGTTAGAAGGAAACAATCCCCACACACTCCCTGAAGAGTGGGAATGCCCCCCCTCTAACCAGGGCTTCTGAAGAACAGCAATCTGCTAACACAGACGCGTCAGTGTTCTTCTTCCCTTTTTATTTTCCATCCTGTGATCCTCAGTGGTTGTGCAGACCATTCAAACAGTCCATCATTAGATGTTAACACAGGTTGGGCTGACTGCTGAACTTCCATATGAGACAAGGGAGAAGCATGAATAACATTTTTTTCCCCTCCCCTCTTCCCACATCACATCACAAATGCCTGCTGGGTGGAGCAAGGGCATAAATAAACTGGTTTTGATTCATATAAAAGCTGCAGAGATAAAATCAGGAGACAAAACCCTCTTCATAGTATAATGGATGCAAAGCAAACAAGTTTCCTGAAAATTTTATGATTTCCAATGAATAATCAAATACACTCAAGCACTCAAATAAATATGTCCTTCTTAAATGCAATAGTTTTTAATTTTTGGTACAAGAGACTGAGATCCCAATCTGCCTATATACAAACAGCACAGAATTACAAAAAAGAAAGTTTATCTAAGTCAAATTTCTTAATTTTTATTAAATTCAAAAACTGCAGGAAAAAAAATCACAAGTTTCTAGGTACAAATAAAAACAAATCAGCTAAAATAAAATGGTTGTCAAGTTAAAATCCACTTTCCATAATTTTCCCTTCCTTGCTATTGCCCACAGTATCATCTGAACTCCTAGAAGTGCTTTAGAAAATCATTTTATCTTACCAATAGGATAGTAAACTGTAAGTTTACTATGTAAAAAAGCAAACTGTTTAGGCACAAGGTGGCAGAAGACACAAGCACAAATATCAACCATGCTTTCCTTAATTTGTCAGTAGAAATCCAGGTGTGCTACAGGCCTGCATGGCATTGAATTCAGAATGTCAGAGCTTACTCAGTGAAATAAGGGCTTTTTTTTTTGTGTGTGTGTGTTAACAGTCTGTTGTGTCTTTTTTTCTCCCGTAAAACAGAGAGAAGCTGTTTAAGTCAGTGGTATACATTACTGTTCAGTGCCAGTGTTCTGGCTAGAAGAGTGGCAAAAGTGACAAAAAGGGTTCCAGCACCAGAGAATGTGAAGTAGAAAAGCTGTAGTGTGAAAAGGACTGGTTCATACTTGTGTTGTCAGTGTAATTAATAGTCTGGTGACCACCTGCTAAGACAGCATGACAAGCAGTCACATGCTATTTGAAGATATCAGCTGGGCCAGGTCATCAGCTGCTCTCCCAACCGAGCAGTGATCAAGGTGAACAACTAATGTCTGCTGCTCCTCCAGCTACACCTAAAGGAACTGTCAAACAGAAAATTAAATCATAACAAAATTAACACAAGTGTTGTTCCATATTCCAGATTCTACCTTTTACCCATCACTTGATACTTGCCATTCTAATAACAGGTGCAGTTCCACTGTCATTCATAAATACAAAATTTTATTTGCACTTCATTAGTTTAGAAAGACCACAATGTTTTTCAATACCACAACATTCAGGACACACCAAGTTATTCAAATATATATCTACTGATTTACCACAGCTAAACTAAACAGTGCATTTAATAAAAGATATACCAAAGATATAATCCACAAGTTCAGTATCAGACAAAATCCTAACACAGTATTTGCTTGATGGGAGTAATTTCCACCATTAGGAAAGAAAATAATTTTACCTTAGGTTCCCTTCCCCTGACCCTACAGAAGTCCAGACAAAAATACACATATATATCCCTTAACACAGGAAAATGTATCATCTTAATTTTTTTTTCAAGAATTTGTCTAGGACAGCAGCATTGCTTTTTATACCTTCTTTTAGAGCTTGAGTATATCTCAATCTTTTGCTGAAACTTAATGATTCCTGTAACCAATTTTATGTTTACGCAGAAAATTATATATGCTATTTCAAAGTGCAATCTTAGATCTGCACCAGGTGTGGTGTCTCGGTACACAAAGAAAGGGTGCAGCATTAAACAAAATAAATAAAAGACTGCCAAAAATTAAACTTAGCTTTTCAATAAGTCCAGTCAGCAGAGGATGCTACAGCCAAAAATGTTTTCACTACATTAAAAGGAAATATAATGCTGATTATGGAAGCTTTGTACATAAAGTCCTCTGTTTTTAAAAAATTTGTCTTTAAAATAGTTAGCAAAGCACCATATACTTATCTTCATACCAGAAGAGCTTCTGCCTGCCTGTTTATAATAACAAAGAACTATTACAACATTTATGTCAAGAATAGGTATAGATTTAATTTCTCCTCCTCCTCAACTGGATGTGTGGCAAACCCCCACCAACTGTACAGTATTTATAACACTGGGGCAATGAATGAAACATCATTGTGAGGGAGAGGGGTAATAATTAAATGTTATAGTTGAATCCTACATAGGATTGCATATTTGCATATTTACAAGTTAGTGTGTAGCTCTGACTCAAATAACAAAGTGCAACGAGAAACTGCCAAATGATTGTAGTGCAGAGTAGTACAGATACTTTCTTTACCCTCCTGCTCCTATTTTTCACTCTGAAGGAAGTAAAAAGTCAACAGCAACGGACATGTGGCCTTGGAGGAGGCAGTTCTGGTGGGATTTCTGGCTCTGGTTGCAGGGACAGGATGCTGTTGGACAACTCATTTCTTATAACATCCAGTGGCATCTTAAAGAAAAGAAAAATCACCTGTAAATAGTCATCTGCACGGAAGGAACTAATTTCAAGAGTTCACTGATAGCCAAAGCCCCAATTTCAGGATCTTTTGGATCTTATTAGTGAAATGCAGCGGTCAGCAGTCTGTGACTGCATCATGCCCACTACGTATTATCCAAGATTTTCACCTGACAATCTGTACTTGCTCTCTGTCCTCCCAAGCATATGCAGCCATTATGTAAACACTGATCATTTGTGTGACCAGAGGAATACTACCACCTGAGTATTTTACCTTTTTCAGAATGTCATCAACAAGTTTTAGAAATATTTCATCCACATTAAAATTATCCTTGGCACTTGCTTCACAGAATCGCATCCCAGTTATTTGCTGTGCAAACTGATGGGAGAGAAAAAAAAAACTTCCATGAAGATATGTGCAAACAGCAATAGATAGCAAATATATCCTCCTCATAAAACCTTAAAAGAAGTCCCAAACACACAACTTTCCCCATATCTGTGACTGAAGTCTAATTCAATTAATAATCCTGAATCTGCATGTTACAGCAAATATGGCAACATATAGCTCATTTTTGCTTAAAATAGGTTTATTGGAAAAGTGTTCTGCTTTTCCAGACTTATATCCGAGAAATTCATGTATTCAGATGACACATATTGCTGCAGACTGCCAAAAAGTAAGAACTCAGAACAGCTAATCTCAACTTCATTATTCAAAATGTCGAAAAGGGAAGTAAAGATGCAAGAATTAGCCTTGACTCCAAAAGTCTGGAATTAGACTTCACTTCCTAATGTTTGTGTATGCCCATACTGACATTGTTTTGATCATCACAGTATAACAAACATACACTATTGCCAGGTTCCTTAACACTTTCGGGGTTGCAAGAGGACAAAAGGAACATGAAAACAAAGGTGAGCCAAACAATCAAGCAGGGCTGTTGCCTGTCCAAAAATGGTACTGAGAAGCAAACATCTGAAAAAAGGCCCACGAAAATTCCTGAATAGAGATATATCACCATTAGTGATTCAAGTCTTCACTACCCCTTCAGAGCCCAAAAGGAGTATCCCCTACCCTACTGCACAGTGTAATTCAACTTGTAGCTTACTCTTTCTTCAGACCAAAACCACACTACTCCAGCAGGAACACATCTAACTGCACATATATACAAATAAACACTATATGGATTTTGAGAGACCACCACCACCACTCTCAGTATGCTCCCTGCATCCAACAGTCTGAACAAGAGCAGCCATGGACCAGCAGCAGCAGCAATGCCACAACAGCTTTGCCTCTTGACCTGTCCTTACCTTCTCTCCCTGCTGCCGAGTAATCTCTCGATCAACTTCACAGTCCAGTTTATTTCCAACTAATAGAAGCTCTGCATCTTCTGAAGCATACTGCAATTAAAACATTTCGAATTAACTAAACCTAGAAACGTAAGATTTTGTGATGCAAACAATACAAAAAAAAGGCATTTCCTCTACTAAATAAGGAACCACACTGACACAGTTTATAGGTAAATGTTCTTCCCAATATTGTTTCAAAAATTTTCAGTTTTTAAATTCCATTTTTAAAACGTGACTTGAGAACTAGCTGTTCTAGTTTATCTAAGAATGAACATAATGACCTTATTCCACAGACAGGAAACAAACTCTCCTCCCCCCATTGCACAGGTAAATGAGCAGTGTTACAGATTTTCACTGACACTTCTAACTGGGACAATTCTAGTTCAAGAAAGCAGGAATGGACAACCATTTCACAACAAAAACGCATCAATGTTAAATTCTGGCTAAAAGAAATCAGTGAAAATTAGCTGACAGTACTTAATTAATCCTAAATCAACGCTGTAAATTTGAGGGAAAAAAATCCTTGTTAAAAAAGCATGTAAGAAGAAAATACTTGAGGCATACCTTATCAATCATTTTCATCCATTTTGGTAAATCGTCAAATGTTTCCTTCTTGGTGATATCATACACCAAAATAATTCCCTTGGCACTTCTGTAATAAGCTGAGGTAATGCTGTTGAATCTCTCCTGACCTGCTGTGTCCCTAAGAAGCAGCAGCAAACAGTGGCACAAATATTTCACCGATTTGCAAAGTACAGAATAGCTTTGTTTACATTTTAATAATAACACCCCCACACTCATTAGAGACACTACATTTCCTTCTATATGTATGAATTTCAGGAAAGAAAATGGAGCAGTACTTTCAATCATAAAAAGTTTTCATATTAAAACTATTTATCCCATACTAACTTCACCAAGAAAGGCCACCAAACACTTCTACATGTGTCTGAGAATGAAGCTATCCAATGAAAATGTACCAGGAAATACAGCTGGTTTTGTGTTATTGGGGTTTGTTGTTTGTTTTGTGGTCTTTTGGTTTGGTTTCTTAACAGCCCTGAAAAAATGAAAAAATTAATGGATACATGCTTATCAAACACATCCAGACACCAAACTATAAAATGAGCAATTTTGATCATTTTGATTTGATCTTTCATACTCTTTTTGGGCCAGCCACAGCAATCAGCCATGGTTCTAAAACTACTGCAGAACCTACTGGCACAGAAGCGAATGAAAAGAGTGAGCAATCACTAAGCGGTACAACTTTTGCAAGTAGATACCTGGCTTTCACACTTACATCTACTTATCTGAGGTGTGCAAGTAACATTTCCGTGCTCACTGTCAGCACTGTAGGTATTTCAGACAGGGTGCATTCACACTGGAGACTATTTTCCAGCAGTGACACCAAGTCACCCATACTAGCTATGGCTTCTGTTCCAAAGTAGCTGAGACAGAAGGGTTATTTTTTACTGAACCATGAA
This sequence comes from Platysteira castanea, assembly GCA_013397175.1. Classification (NCBI taxonomy): domain Eukaryota; kingdom Metazoa; phylum Chordata; class Aves; order Passeriformes; genus Platysteira; species Platysteira castanea. The sequence goes on along the minus strand of VYXC01008466.1, from coordinate 1,055,646 downwards.
AACATTTAATCACATCATCAAGCCTGCCTAGGGAAGATTTTTGGCAGTCATACTAAAAAAATAGCTGGTGTGTATCCTAAGTCTTAAGATTAACCTGGCATCTCAACTGGAAAGTTATATGGTGCTCCAAAGTGATCAAGCATTTGCTGCTTGAGTTCAGCCTCCAAAGTCAATGGATAATTTTGAAATTTCTCTGTTAAAACAAGTCAAAAGATGGATCAAAATTAAAAGTGGAGGGAGGAAAATTGTGTGCATGTGTGTTGGGAGTCAGAAGTTCAAAATGAATCCTCTTCAACAGTCACATTTTAGACAAAAGGAGGAGGAGGAGAATGAATTTGGGAATGAGATTAACAATGGAGACCTGAAACACTTGTTACCAAAAAAAAAAAAAAAAGGTCATGTTCACGAAATGCCACATTGATTGTCCTGAAGATTTAATCCCCTTAAGGTCTATGCACAACAAGCAGTGGAATAAACTACCACAAACCTATCTCAGTCTTCATAAAATCTTTAGGAATTTCAAGAAAGCAAGTTTAACAGTGAAGTATTTAACTTTCACCTGAAATTGCCACAAGTGTACTTGATAGCAACAAATATCTGTAGTGGTTTTACGAAGTAAAGCAGTGTCCACTGGAAAAAGATTTGGAACCTCTGCTTCATAGTCTGTGGGAAAATAATGACTTATACTTCACTGCAAGCCAATGACACTGCAACACAGGGTAGAAGAGAACAAATTCCTACTGCATCCATTTTTGCTTTATTTTTATTCAAATCCCGTTTTCAGAACTTTAGAATTACATTCATACAAACCTCTGGGACCCTACAGAAAATGAAAGCAGGTAGCCTGTTTCAATAAGGTCAAGCATCAGTAATATTGCAGACCAGTTTTAGATGGTTAATTGGTTGCTTTCTTATCACTAATGAGGCATTTTTTGTAAAGCATTACAAGTTCTGGCAGCTGAAATTACATATATATATGTATAATATTACTCAGAGCACATAACTCTACATTCTTTTCTATTCTTTATTACGGTCAGATTCATTTTTTGGAAGGTCCTCTGGATATTCAGTCCATTAAAAATTTAAGAATTTTAGTATGAACCGTTGATTTTCCACATATGGATAACATTGCTCTAGTGCTTATGAACAAAATGCTCAGAATTATGACCTTGCAGAGCAGCCCCTGTCATCTGTCGTTAATCCAGCCTACTGATCAAGAGTATTGGGGATGGGAGACCTTTAATTCCTTCATTCTGAGCACACGTAACTACATGGCAGGTGGAAGGGCATATCTCATGTAGGAGAATACACCGAAGGAGAATACACCAATTATACCTTTGTTCAGAGTAATGGGAAAAGTTGCCTCTTGGTTTCGTCTTTCTTTTGCTGGCCAGTCTTTTCCCTCTTTTCTGTGCCCCTAGTGGAACGCAGATATAAAGGGAGTATTTCAGAGCCATCTGTCTGTGCCTTCAGGTGTGTGCCAAGGACCTTTAGCAACTCCATCACAGGGTACCAGACCACTAAGTCCATAATTATAAAAACAGAGGGGAAACAAACACACTAATGTTCAGCTACCCTCCCTGAAGCCAGTCATCAGTGCACTGGGTAAGCAGGCCATAAAGAGAACTATGCAACATTACACAACTCTCCCACTCCAGCTATCTCCAACCCCACATTTCCCCATGCCTGCTGAGTGCTCTATCTCCAAGTTCACCTGGTACTATCAGCTTCTCCTCTCTCCAGAACACCCTCAGGCTGCTTAAAAGTTTATAGCATTCCTAGGCTGCTGCACCCTGTGCTCCCACTTGTGTAGGTCCTTCACCCAAATGTCACACAACCTGCAGTCTGGCTTGCTGGCTGTTCGGGACACACCACATGCTGTGGCCAGCTTAAAACACCCATGGACAGCCTGGCTGCCCACTACCTATAATAAATGGACAGATGACCACTGACTGTCACCTGAGTCACACCAATTACAGTGGATTATGGCTGACTTTCTTTGCCTTGCTTGAAGTCACTTCACCTCTCCTGCTGCAGCATGTGGAAATGAAACCAGTCAGCAGGTTTCTGATTGTGAGCATGATATTTTAACTCTTATTTCCTTTGAAACGTGGAAGAAAATGAGCTGCATTTGCTGTCTCTAACATTACTTTTACATTGTATTAGTCTTCAAACTGTAAGGTGAAAGTTGGAACATTATTTCTGCAATATTAAGTTTAGAATGTAACCCCAGGCTACCTAAGTAAACTGCAGTTTGAGAAGAATATCAAGCTGATCTTCAGCATGGAATATCTCATCTTCTACCAGGTGCTATCATATTTCTCATGTAAATGCACAGCAAATTCTTCCAGTGTGGAGAAAAAAATGACAGCCCCTAATGCAGAGCTAACATTAAAAGCATATGCAACTTTAAAAGCCTCCTTCTCATGTGCAGGGCTGGAGCAATTTTTCTTGCCATATTATTTTCATGGATGTATTACACTCCTGCAGCTGGAGTATCTTAGTAAGGATCGCTATTGAAGCACTAGTGGAAAGCTGGAAGAAGAGTTGACCACTATTTAACTGGGCTAACAGTACATAACTTCATGACTTTCATGAGTGATACTAAGCGCTACTAGTTCTTTATTTGCCCTGGTCAGAATCAACACAATTGTGTAAGTCAGTTCAATTTAGTTCCAATTAAATTAAACTCCAGAAGTTCAAATAAGAAATTACTACAACTTAAACAATGACTTGGCATAACTGAAAAAAACCCCATCAAATTACTTTTTTTTTTAATGCTAAAAGTTTTCTTCTGTTGATTTTTTTTTCTCAAGAAAGTTTTCTAAATGAAAAGCATTGGTCTTTCTAATTTGTAATCAGAAACATACAGTGACTCCTCGAGCAGCTATAATCTGCAATTACAGAATCCAACTGCTTGACTGTTTTTTGCTTCCAAAACAGAAACTAGACATCACTCCAAAAATACAAACATACATTACACCAAACAAAAGCAAATAAAACAATCACACAAATCCCATTTTCAAGTGTTGACTTGTCATGTTCTATGGCAGACTGCATAAAACACAATACAAATACATTTAATTAAAATTTGTTTGGATAATTTCTCTTTTACATAAATATTCTCTGTGTCTATCTAAATCAGTTGAAACAAACACATGGACAGACTCAAAACTGTCTCTTGCTCTCTAGTTAAATTAATGTTTTATGAGTGGTGGTGTAAAGTGGCAATAGAAGTGAAAATATTTTGAAACTTACGTAAAAATTTAACACTAATTTAACATTTTCACATGCTGTATGCTTTTACGGAACCTACAGGCAATATTTTTGAAAACACTTTAAAGTAGTTTCAGAGGTTAATTCTACCCGCCAAACAGATTTTTTTCCTCCCATAAACCACAAATATATTTAAGATCTATTATTATACAAATGATTTATTTCAGAGGTACTAAACCAAAGAAACTACGTTCTTATATATTCTCGGACAGTGATTTTCCAAGACAACAGTCTCTATTAGAAAATAGAGCAGGCAGAATGTGAACTTTTTATGAGAATGCACTGGTTTAAAACACCTTCAGAAGCAAATCAAGCTTGCATTGTTCCCAGGTCGCTGGCTACCTTGGGCATTAAACCTGTAAAGGTATCAGAGAGCTCCCTTGGCTTCCCAGCAAGGAACTGAGCACAGTGGCAGGGCAGCACTGCTTCCCACAAGCAGGTCCTTCCCTTCAGAGGGGAAGCTGGAAGTGACTGTGTCAGCTGCTTGTGCCAGTGACTGCGCAGATTACTCAGGTGAGAGGGCACAGTCAGGCACCTTCCTGTCCTGCTTCAAAGCATCACTGAGGGGTTCTTATTATTTGATCCAGTTTTCCAGCTTTGAAGAAGCACTGACTCACAGATGCTTGGATTTACCTGGACACTTACACTATCCAGTAGTTCTGGTTACTCTACCTCATGGCTTGAGCTGCATGGAGGCATTACCTCTCAGAGGACACAGGAGCTTGTGTCAGCCTAGAACTGCAAGGCAGAAGCTGATTTACTGTATCCTACCAATTCTGGCAACTCAAGGGGCACTACTAACTGTTACAGGTGGCACAGAAATGTGGATACTACTCTGTATTCTCAGTGAAGCTCTATCATTGCATAATCTAAGGAGTAGAAGGTTGTTTCCAGACTGGAAGTCGAGGAAATAGGGGAGGCAGGGACCAGACAGGAAATTAGAGGTGAGAGCAGATGCCTTTGCGATCCTCAGGGCACCTGAGAGCACAGTTCTCCATTATGGAAGGAACACAGGAGACAAGTCCTTTTGTATTCTACTCTCCTAACAGCAGCAGGTGTGAAAGCTGCTTTCAAAATTTGCACACCTAATTGCTTGAAATATTCAACACAGTACTATTTTAATGTATCTTTTGATAAACTCAAGTGGTAGAGATTTGTGGAAAACACTCTGCTGATAGCGGTCAGGCGAGAGACAAGTCAAGTGACTATAAAAATACCAAACTGAAACTTTTTTAAAAACTGTTCTTGTTTTACTCTTGAAGTAGAATCACCAGACTACTAAAAAAAACTAAACAAAATGTTACGCTTTGAGAAATGTAACTTCAGTAATTCTAAGAAAACAGGTAAGTGTAAACTTCAGAAATTATCTGTTCACTGAATAGAGGAGTTTTTTTGTAGTAAAGTTACTGCAATCCATGTACATAACACTACCAGGAAGTATGAGGCAACCTAAATTCTGTCACTGTGTAGGTATGAAAGGAGACTGACTTATGATCAGTCATGCAACTCAAGTCTGCATTTCTAAACTTCCAAGTGTTTGACTTCTCCTTTCCTCTTCAATCTAACCACTGGAGGTACAATAAGGAGCTGAGGGAGCTGGGGTTGTTTAGCCTGGAGGGGAGGAGGTTCAGGGGAGACCTTGTCACTCTCTACAACTCCCTGAAAGGTGGCTGTAGCTGGGGGGCGTGGGGGTCAGCCTCTTCTCCCAAGTAACAAGGGACAGGACAAGAGAAAACAGCCTCAAGTTCCACTAGGGGAGGTTTAGATTGGCCATTAGGAAAAAAATCTCTTCACCAAAAGGATTGTCAAGCACTGGAACAGGCTGCCCAGGGCAGTGGTTGAGTCACCTTAACAGACATGTAGACATGAACCTTGGGGACAGGGTTTAGTGGGGGACTTGGCAGCACTGGGTTAATGGTTGGACTCACTGATCATAAGGGTCTTTTCAAACCTAAATGATTTTGTGATAATAAGAGTTTATAGGTAGGCCCAACAACATAGACAACAGAATTCAGAATTCATTAGCAAAAGTCGTGCTTATTTAATTGCTTTCCTAAAAAACTGGAAGTATGCCAAGGCAGTTTTAAAGATTAAGTATAAGAACAACATTTTAACAGTCACTGTAGGAAACAAAGTGACACTTAGGAGCAGGATGTCATGTTCATGAATTTGATCATATTTTAAAATATTATCTCTTTACATTGTGTTTTCCTTGCCATTTTAGTAGGGCTTCCCATAGGAGTAATTATCACATTTTAGCAATCTATAAACTTTTAAACTTAATTTTTGAAGTTTCCTATATTCAACTAGCATATTCTCAATATGTGGAAAATAATGGTTTAAACATCTCTTTTCCAAAAAACTTCATTCTTATAACATATTTATTAAACATGATAATTTTTTAAATAAGCTTAGCACATTTCACAGTAAGAATGCACATTAGGCATACATTAGCATCTCCACATCAGAATCTTTTGTTACCTCTGTCAGCTCCAGCAGACGCTGGCTAACAATTGCTGGCTCAACTGCCAGTCTTGTGGTCATAGGTTTCCAAACAGAGACAGATGAATGAAGACATGCCACTAACATTCAAGTGGTTAGGTGACTGATGAGACCAAAGATGAAGCAGCAGTTAACTCAGAGGGAAGCAAGACAGACACATGGTGTGACAGACAGAATTGATGGTGACCTGCCAAGAGGAGTTAGTAAACTGAATTCACTGCATCCACATAGTTAAGAAAGAAAAACTACCAGAATATCCCAAAAGTGTAATAAAAAGAATATTTACAGCTTTTCCCCCCACTATGGATTGTTAGCAGCTTAAACAGTTTACCTACAACGCCAATTATGCATCACACACTGTTAATAAACCAAAGCTAAGCTTCTATATAGTAGTGTATAAGATTAATGTATAGAACATAGCTGGTTTATTCTCTCATAATTATGTTTCTGTATTGTACTACTCTGCAAAACAAAGGAGCTGTTAAGGTCAGTAACAAGTTCAAAACAATAAAAAACTGTAATAATCACTAACATGGAGAACATTACTAGAAAAGATGAAGCCTACTCCAGAAAGGAAGAGTTTAGCTCAGACGTTGAGCTTTCTGTAGTAGGACATCAGTACCAGTAAAGGTATAGTCTTGTTTGCATCGGATTGCTTTATTTTTCTGTGCTGTTTAGCGTGGATATGATTTATTTAAGTCTTGAATGCCCTTCACTTTGAAGTTATTTAAAAACAGCGTCAAAGAAACAGCACTGCCTATACCAACTTTCAGAAAAACAGTTTAGAAAATGCTTCACAGTTGCTTTATGACTGCTGTTACAATGAAGGTCAGTTTTAATCAGTCCAGGAAAACAAAAGAAAACAAAATGTACTTTCTCTAGTGTCTATTTAACACAGTCAACTTCTGTTGTTTGTAGAACTCCTATTTCTTGTGTAGGTGATGTCACTCTTCCAGGAAAAGGGGCTCGAGGCCTCTGTGATGCATTAATATTTCAGTAATTACATTCATGCCCTACTTCTAACTTTATCTCTCCTTCTCCTCCTTTACCCTCACAAAAATCTAAGAGCTATTTGGTTTTGTTTAAGTCTTGTGGGAATGGAGGAGAGAAGTAATAGGGTAAGAGCTAAACCAGCTTATAACAGTTAATAGTAGTATTAGACAAGCATATTAATTCATGCTAGAACATAAAAATTAAAACATACTGCTGGTTGCATGTTTGTTTTACTTACCAGATTTGTAATCTAATTTTCTTTCCTCTTAGCTCTACTGTTTTGATTTTAAAATCAACACCTATAAATAAAATACAGTAAACAGAAAAGGAGGAATAAGAAGCAAAAGTAATGAGGGTGTAATTATTATTTTTTGATACTTTTTTTTTTAAGATCAACTTGTAACAGTCTGAACAAGCAGAAGGGTTTGCACCACTATGGGTCAACTCAGGAACATCACGGGTATTTGACAACCACTATATAGCCTGTGAGCCATCCAACTTTGGCAGCATCACAACACAAACCTTCCACTTTGTGCAAAACTTCCAGCAGCAGGTAAACCCATCACAACAGTAAAACAACAGGCACAGACAGTATGATTGTTTTTCTCCTATTCACCTTGACTGTCAAGGACAAGCCTGTTCTACTTCGAAATGGCACAGATGCCCTGGAGCAGAACCAATCCTGCCACATCAGTTTTGCTGTTTGCGAAGCAGGAACAATATAGGTCTGGCTACTAGGATGGATGCTTAGCATCTGTAAAGTGCTGTAGTAGAAGTGCTGGAATTGAGGTTGGTTTATGAAGAAGTTTGTCAGTACTGTCATTATTAACTCCTGCAAATATTTATTAGCAAACTTCTTACATTCAAAGAGGGTGTTTGACTTTTTAAAATTTATTTTATACCTGTATGGTATTTTTATCCATCATCTCAAAACTCCAGTAACATTTTGAATGCATGCTAAATATCAAAGATAGAACCACAAAGACTTTGTTATACAGAAAGATTTAACTTCTATTAAAAAAATAATGCTGGCTAGCAACACAAAAGACATACTGTGGTCAAACAATACCTAGACATAAAAGATTACCACCTTAACTACAAAAATGTTTCAGGGAATAAATGTCCTAGAATGTCATAGATTTGTAGATTGTGAACTTGTTCATTTTAGGATACATTTGTATGAAGATTTTTGCTTCAGTTCTTCCTTCTAAACATCATCCCTCCTAACAATGCTAAATCAAAAAGGAAGAAATAAAAAGACATGAGAACACGGTTCAGACCTGTACACTCAAGCAATAAAGGATAATGTGTTGGAAACACTTCTGCTATTTCACATGCAATTGTAAACTAAGAACAGGGATGAAAACTGAAGAGGAAAAATGGTTTTTATTTTCTCTAACCAAAACGACACATTTTCCCAAAGACTACCCTTGGTAAAAATCGAGTGTCCTTGCTGGTACTAAGAACTGAGATTGAATTTTAACTTTGACAGAAGGGACTGAACTTGGCCATTATGTCCATACTTTGAGTTTGCAGAGCAGGTGGACATTGTTCAGCCGGATTAAATAAATGGAAGGATCACTGACCTTCATTCTCCTAAACAAATATCCCCTCTAACAGCTTGCAGTTGTACATTGTATATTGATAAAAGTAATGGTCATCACACCATGACATTTGTTCTCATTCTCCATGTCCTTAATAGTGTCTAGCACACTTAATCACCAATTCTTGGAGAGCTATTCAGGACACTGGATGCCGGTACTTCACTTACCAACAGGTATCTCATTCAAACCCCAGGAGCCAAAGTGTTAAACTGATTTGTACTAAACAGTCTAAAATTCTAATGGCAATTTTCAAGTATTCGTATGCAAATTGACAAAAATATTAGAACGGTTAAAATTTCAAAGAATTTATTAATCCTAACTTCAAGAATTCTTTTTGTACACTTCTGAAAAATGACTGTCTGCTAGTGCAAAAGCAGAAGAGAAATGATCCAGCTATGTTCTAGTATCCAAAGTGTGTGAAATGAGAACTCTTGTAATTCTGTTCAAATAATGGCATTTTTAAAAGAAACACATCAATTTCTACTGTTATTAGCATTTTTCTATATAAATGCATTTAAACTATAAAATGCAATTGTCTTAATAGTTACAACTTTGTCTACAAGATAGTAACTTTACTTAATTAACTGTAATGGTTTGCCTCAAACCTGTCCTCAAGGAAGTTTGAATATAACTGCCCAGACATCTCAGTCCCAATTCCCAATCCTGCCATTCTGTCATGCACAACATGCTTCATGATTTGTCATTTATCTGATTTAAGGAAGCCTAAACCATCTCTGATCCCATGGTGAGTGTTAAAACCACCACAGGGATTTCATGTAAGTTCCAATAACTACAAAACCAAAACATTTTTATTTTTATGGCGGTGGTTTATACACTGCTGTCTTACACAAACCAAGAAACAAAAAGCTTTTGTTATATTTTTTAAAAATGAAAAATAATGAACTATGGAGAGAAAATCCAACTCTCGTAATAAACCATGTTCTCAAGTTGGGACTTCCTGGGACTACAAGGCACAACATATGAATAAAATGAAGTAGAAAAAGCCTACATATTCAAGAGATGGTTTCAAAAATAAATAATGTGTCAACAGCATTCTTATTTTAAAGGCAGACCTTTCTGTTAATCATCTTAAAGTCATACCATGAAATATTTCCCTACTGTGAAATTTTGCAAGGAACAATACAAACAAGTAACAGTTTTGGAAAAGCAGACAGAATCGTCTACAGAATTGTTTGAATCATTTAACACTTAAGTCAGACAGAGTGCCAGAACTGTGCAGAGGTTGCTCAACCACTTTTTATAATTAGTAATGCTCTGCAAGCATCAACACAATACCAAAAGCTTCATGTCTGCCAATACTGAAGGAAAAAATCTGGCAGCTTTCCTTTTGCACATGAAGAAAAAAAATCCTAAGCCTGTCAGGTTTCATTAGCATGTTTCACCATAGACTGCAAAAGCCAGTGCTTCGAGTTTACATACAAATTAGTAATTCAATTAAAACAACAACACAATCATTTGTTTTCCATTTCAATTTCAAATATTGCATTGAGTTAAAAAAAGGTCAATGAAAGAAATTATTTAGCTTGACATGTGTTAATGGAAATACCTAAATGAAAAGTTTTGCTATCCATACAATTACTCCAGCTTGGTTTTATATATAGTTCAATAAAACAGAAGAATCAACAATTACTGTTAACAACTGCATTAAATCTGAACAAAATAACCTCATAAAAAGAAGTGATTTTAAAAAGCTCTCTTCAGCTGCTGTAACACCAGCAAACTATCAGTGGTTTGCATGCTACCTAGCTTGCATTTAAAGGCCTGTTGGCTTATTTATTTTCAGTGAATAAGAAAATATACACATGCAAGGAAATCCGACAAGTGCATGTGCTTATGCCCATACTGAAGTGTGCCCTTTGCCAGGTTACAGTGATGTAAGGGGAACCAAAAGGCTTATTACAATCTCCCCTCCCATTAAGAAGTCAGCCTTGTCTCTATATATCAGGCTGGCACGGACAACAGGCAATCAATAATTTTCCAAAATTATTACACTCAGACAATGAGTAAATCCAAATCACCATCTCTGTTTTTATGGATTAAAATTGTATGTGTTTTGGATGACATATTTTGACCCTCATTTTTTGTTGGACTCCTTTTTTAGGAGTCCAAACAAACATCCTACAAGAACTAATGAAAAAGGCACAAAAATACACATCTCAGCCTCTGGTTTGGGTTTCTGATTTTGCACTTATTTAAGCATTTGAAGGTATACTGATTGAGCTTGCCTACAACTTAGAGGTGCAAAGGGGCAACTCTCCTCTCCCCACAAGCTGTATGTCAAATAAGGCATTAAGGACAGCAACACTAACTTGGTGTGTGTCACGTAAGTTACGGATTTGCAACATTTTATATATATTATATATTATAACCATATATATATGGTTGTTGTTAGTAGCACATGAACTTTGGAGGAAAAATGTCCTTCATGCAAAGAAGAACATCTATTACAACATGCGCTCAACTGAAGCTATGCCTCCTCCAGGAAAAACAAAGGGCTACTAGGATAGAAGGGTTTAAAAGTATATTAAACACACAGCCAAACAACCTCTCTGCACTCTTTTCAAAACTAAACAGCCTTAAAAGAAAGAGAACAGAGACTCAAAATAGAAGCGCATTAATGAACTTCTAGATCAGGACAAGTCACTGAGGATGACACCTCTCGTCAATGAACTAAACTTGAGACTGTTTCAAACTTGAGACTGAAATCCTATAAAAATGAAGCCTAGCCCAGAACTGATTACAGTATGTTAATTTCTCACCCCAAACAGGAACTAGAAGTTATCTAAGGCACAGACTGAAATACACACAACTGGGTGCAGCATTTCTCTTTAAAGCTGCAAGTATTTGTTTAGAAACAAAATAGCAAAGAAACTTCTTACTATGCATTTTATGTTAAAGTTTGCAATATTTAACTTCTTTTCACAAGAGACAGAAAAAGAAAGTGGAAACAGTTTTGCTTAATGCACACAGAGTGACCTTTCAGTGGACAAGATTTCCTGGTAACAAAGTTAATGGAAGAGCTGGGAAAACACATGCAAATAGAGCACAAAACCCCCTCCAACTAAAATCAATTCCAATGGATTCAGTTTTCAGAGGCCTGTTAGTGATTTGCATCAAAGTAATTCAATCGGTGAAAGATAATCAGACCATGCTTAAGGAAACACAGTTTAAAAATTCAGCGGTTATATACCAATTAACCACTAAAACAGACATATAATTTGAAGACTATGACAGGTTATTTAATTTGGACATCTGACAGCATTATGCACCAATTTTTCTTACTTCTGCTACATTCAGTAACTGATGTCACATGAGTTTTGTGGTAACAACCATCTTTATTAGTCCTGGTCTGTAACTCAAACAATATAATACTTATATCTACCCCAAAACTGCCAATGTCAATGAAAAGATGCTCAAGAGCATGCCTTCTGATTTCTATCATCTTGTGTGAGAGGGGAAGCAATCAACAAGAGAAGGTACATAGGGAGGAGAGGAAAAGGTTACAGAAACTGTTCCCAGGAAAAAAACCCCAAACCCATTTTGTCTTATTTTAATTGAAGCTCTAGGGCAAGCAGTTAATTTTTAAAACATACCATTTTCCACACCAAAGTGGAAATGCCTCTTTCAAACTGCATGTTATAAATTTAAAAATTTTAAAGAAGATATTTGGAATAATTTAGTGCTAGGTCAGATACAAGCCTGTTTGGGGACTATTTTAGAGGCAGGTAAAGTACGTTGTCCATAGAGCTTCAAGCATGTAATTCTAGAACGATTAACATGCAGACATTTGAGACTGCTCGCCTAAAATAAAAGTGTACCCATACCTCAACTGGCAACTGTGCTACAGACTAGAATGAAACAGATACCAAATGGGGTTTTTTCCCATGTAATATACATGCAGTGAGTAGATCCTGAAGATGTACTGTCAAGTGATTTTTTTCAATATCAATCTTCTAAACATTTCAGATGTCTGGTACTTCCCAATTCAATGAGAATGGAGAAAATTATCATTTCTTTACATTCTTGTGGACAGTAAAATCATAAGGCCTTTCAGAAAATGTAGCCTTTTGACACTATTTAGGATACTACGTTCAAAGCATGCACCAAAATGTTGGCAAACAGAACGAGGTGGAAGAGGAAACTTGGAAGGAATAAGTCTCTCTGTGGCTCAATGAACAAGACTTCTTCTCAAACTTCTGACTATAAAACAGAAAAACACACTGAGCTACTGGTCTACAACTACCTGACATGAAAGGAAAACTGAATGGAAAAAGAAAGGTTGTTTCATGAGCAACACTATTCAGATTTTTAGAAGGCGGAACCTATTTCAAAATCAGACTGAAATTAGCATTCTGTTTTGAGCATCAAGTTTCCCTCTCCTTGAGATATCAGCAGAAATAAGTTGTAAAAGTGTTGCTACCCAACTTCCAGAAGTCCCTGAGAATCATATGGCCCTATTTTCTTTTTTTTTCTTTGCTACTGACACACTCAGCTGTTCACAGCAGAGACTGAGTCTGACAGCTGCATTCCACTCTCCTTGCAAACTAAACTCCTGATTTGACACCATTCAAGTGGCCTCTTCACTCTGCCTGTTGCTTTACTTGTGTATTCTCATATATGTCCTGACTAGGGGCTACAAGGCTCTCTGACAGTCCTGTAGTGTTGATATAACCCAGTGCCTGAATATTTCTATCAGCTGAAGTTAACATCTAGTTTACAAATGAAAAAAAAACAAAGTCAACTTCAAATTTACTCTTCCTTGTAACCTCTTGTTAATTAAAAACCCCATATCTCCACAAAACCCTGTTCCTAAACCCTAATAATTTATATTATCTACCTACATTCTCCTGTTTTAAATTACAGTTTTGTTCACTTAGGAGGATTCAAATCATTGCTGACTATACCAAATGCTGTAAAATACACTTGACACATCTGAGGCAAACAATGACTGGCCAAGTGTTTTCACTTGCCAGAGTCTCTATGTTGTCCATTACAAGTGACTACATTGCTCCTAAAGGTAAAAGGCAGCTTCCAGGGGACACAGGCTTCTGTCATAATTTGCACTTCCAAAGTCAAACAAGGAGGTTTGTACATGCTCCCTAATTATCTTAAGGTTTTGTGGAAGACAAAGCTGTTTTTCTCTGCAAGTTTCCAGCCTCCTGCTCTTCTCTGTTTATAGTTTGGCAAGAAACTGCACCACACCATTAATAAGGTATTGGTATGGTTTATTTACACTATTCTGCACTAGTCAAAAAGCCAGCACATAAAACCAGATGTACTAACACCCTGAATATGCAAAAATAAGAACAGTCAATTCTCACAGAAATACTTAGCCCTCATCAAAACTTCCTTCTTTTTTTTTTTTCACAACAGCTGAAATTTCTCACGTTGAGTTTAGAGCTGTTTCTTTACTAAAGTACAAACATCTTCCTGTTACTTTGTCACAATGTGGTAAACTAAGAAACATCTGTTTCTACTCCTTCTCCCCTTTTCCCACACCAAGTAAGCTTCCAGTGCCATCTTAATGAAGGGGGGAAAAATCTTTAAAGAAATTTAAAATGTATTATACTCGTCAGAGAGTCCACAGGCACACAAGTGCATAAAAGAGAGAAATGTTCTTCTAGTTCACTCATGGTGATTTTCTGAAAATTTTATATAGATTCTTCTTCATCTCAGATCACATCAAATTACTAAATTTATTTTTAAGCCATAAGTTTGATTTACTGAAAAAACTGTCAAATTTTTAGTAAGCCACATATTATGTTTACAGTGCCTTTGAGAATGAGTACTGATTAGATAACTAAAAAGATCAAGGAGCAACCTAAAGGGCAGTTCCGAAAAACAGCAAATACTTTGAAAATTAGTAGTCTGATATTTTTAAGCGAAAATAATTATGTTATATGACAAGCTTATGGGAATGAAACTGACCATTTATACTGTTAGCCCACATTTTTTAAGGATAAAGAGAATGAAGACGGGTTTGAATTGTGACAGAAACCCTAAACATATATATACATACATATAAAAAGGTAGATATGTAAAAAAAGGTATATATGTATGTATTTGTATACCATATATAAATGTCTATATATTAAAGACAGAAGTTGACATTTAGGAGTATTCTGATAAAAGACAAAACTAAAGTTTTCACTATTGCTGTTGTTTATTTGATGGACACTACGAATTTTGCACAGACATAGGTATTTTAAAAATAAATACTAGGAAAAATACCACTTGGAAGGAAAAACTATGAACCTCTGTAAATCTCAGGAGTTTACGACTTCCATATCATTTTTCATGAAGGTGAAGCAAGGTCAAAGAGCATTTCTGTGAAGTCGAAGGAGTCTTGCACCACTGTGCATTTACATGCCACTGATCTGGATCCCTCAGGCTGCAATTAGCCCAGAACAGATCACAGGTCACTAAATTCCCATCTTGATCCACAACAAACCTTCCCATTACAAACTCCACCTATTATTTTGCTTGTAAACGAGGACAGAAGAAAGCTTCAGTGTTTACTACCAGTGATACTTTGGTTTCCTATGAACAGCTGCTAAAAGAGCCAGCAATGCACGAGGCACATAAACGGCACTGGCATTATCAAGGGCAAGGCCTCTTTCCTGGGATGATTTTAGACCTGGTGGAAAACAGCTAAAAGGTAAGACTAGGTCTCAGGAGACTTTACATACTGAGCCAGCATGTAAAAGAAAAGCTGAGGAGCTCAACTTGATTTGAGGGACCAGGACAATCAGCATCCTGAGAGGTGAGTCAGTACAGGGCCTCGGGTTTGGGAGAGTAGGAACTTCAGGTTCAGAGAATAAAACCCAGAGACAAGTGTAATGTCTGTGGCAAAATTAGATCAACGGGAAATACTGCTGAGTACAATATTGTGTAGATCTGTCATGGAAGAAAAACAGCAGAGAGACTGAGAACGAACTAAGATTTGATGGATTAGGTAGGACACACAACCATGAGACTGAGTAGTTGGATAGATGCTGGGAAGAGAACAGAGTCCACTGAATATTAAATTAAGGGACTCTGATGAAAAAGAGGGTGAGATAGCACCATTAAAAAATATATATAAATTTAACATCACCACTACGGAAATCTGAATTAGGAGGTATTTCTTCTAGGATAAGAACTAGTCGGGTGGGATAAGGGGGTGGAAGAAGCCGAGGTAAACGCTTTTTCTTCACCCCCATCCTTGAATCTTCTTACAAATGCAGCAATGAGTATCCACTACCTTTGGGAAGATCATCCTTTTTCATACCATATTTGGCATATTTTTTTTATTTGTCAACTCTGGAAAACCTTCAAGTGATAGCTTTGGATTCTGCTCCTGTGTGAATAATGGAGGCGCATGGAGTGAGGCAACAAATAATAAATGGAGATCAAATTTTACTTTAAAAGTTTAGATTTATATTTGTTGACAAAGCTAATATGATGCCAATATTACCCTTGAACAAGTTATCATTCCATTACAGAAAGACAGTGGATTTAACACTGGTATGGAGAGAGTAATTTTACATTTTTCAAAAATCAGTAACTATTTGAGCACATTGGGTATTCTCAGTGCTATGTAAATAGCAGACTTAAGGAGACACAATATTCCATGCAACTAATTTAATGCCCAAAATAAATACATCAAAAGAATTTTAGATCAACAGCACATTGTGTGCCGTTATGAATAATGTGCTGAAATCTGCCAAGCTATTTTTGAACACTTTCAAAGAAGTTCCGTATCTGAGCTGAGACTGAAGACATGTTGATGTGTTTTTATTACAGAATTTTCTTTACCAATCTGGCAACGTAGTCTTCTTAAATTAGCATTTAAACACTGTATCTTTCTTAATTGAATTCACACCTTCCCTTTTCTGCAGAAACACTCCACTTTTCAATGATACGGCACTATTGTCAGCACTTAGGGACAGGAGACAGAAAAGGTCTTTGGACATTTGCAATTCTTTCACTGTTGGAGGAAATCCGCTGAGTAGCCTCTGCTTTCATACAAAAGCTTAAGGTGCTAAATGTTGCTCTCTTTGTCCTATACGTCCACAGGTTTAGTATAAAAGCATGAAAGCAAGGTTGAGACCATTAATATCAAGGTAAGGAAATAAATATGTGTTCCAGCATTCCATTTTAAATAAAGCTTTGCTAATACAAGGTACATAAAACAACATGTAGTTTTTTAGTTGGTTATACAGCCTTTTCAAATTTAATCTCAAGATATATTAAGTTTACATAACTTTCTCTGAAATTGGATCAGTCACGGAGTTTTCACTGATGTTTCAAAACACATTCTCCACCTGCAATTCTTGAAAACCACTGCAGTTAAGTGGTGACAAAGGAAGAGCTTTACAATTTCAAACTGTGTATTAGAGGCTGAACTCAGGTTGCTTTGGAGTGTGGGTTATTTTCAATCTATATGAAATGTAAATAGCAGAGGTTATTTTTTCTTGCTTTATAGAGCAAAAAAAGCAGAGTGTGAGCTGACTAGGAAAAGCTCCTTCATTTAGCAGTCAAAAGACCTGTGAGAATCTCAATAGTTCTCAAGTTTAGTCTGAGGACCTTGAAAGAATGCCATTACTATCAAGTCCTTCTACATGTATTTTGTCACAAGTTGATTTCCCTATGCTCCTTCATGTTGGCACATTTTGTACAACAAACATTATGTAACCTTCTGTCTAGCAGCATATCACTACTTATTTCCTGTTTCTTTTCTAAAATAAGGAAGCTTCTCTGCTTAAATCACTGTCTCAGTTATTTAGGAGATCAGTTCTGTTCAAAAGACACCAGCCTGGAAGTCTGGATTGCGGTCTAGACCACCTCCTCTCACTTCCCAAGTTTCACAGCAGGAAACTAACCCCAGTTACTAAGAGCAGCCCAGACTTGAAGGAACCCTTAATGTGGGCCAACTTAAATAAGATGCAGGAGAGTTAAAACAATGAAAAGACCTGGAGATTTTATAAAGAATACATTCCTCTATTAGTTGTACTTCATTCCTGTATTAGTTGTACTATAAATTTAATTAATCTGCTCATCTAGAGAAGCCACCAGCATTTCTTCATTACAACACATCCCTTGAGCATTAATGCCTCTGACATGCTATCACTGTCTTTCTAACTTCAACAAGGTTAAGCTGCCAACTTCAAACCAAAAATTTATCAACATAACAGTGCTAATCTGCATTACCATACCTGGATTCTTAGACAGCCTAGAAAAGAATTAAATACCTGGTAAAACACATATTAAAACAGAAGTATGAGTAACTGTGCATTATTTTGTTACAGGAAGATCGTTTTTGATAGTAATAACTCAGCAGACAAACTGCCAACTTCAAACCATTTCATCAGATTTCTTCTTATTATTTCATCAGATGCTATAAATTTCCTCACATTCCAAGCTACAATTAAGGTAAGCATACATATTTTCCAGTGACACAGCCTTTAACAACCACCTTGCTGCAATACTCAAGAGTTCAACTCCAAGGACAGGACTCTAATAACAACGCAGACTAACTAGCTTGTTTTCCTCCCTTTACACACTTGTGTATTAAAAGACAGCGGGCATTAAATTACCTCCAAGACTCGCACAGATGACTAAACCATGAATAAGACAGTACACTACAGAACTAGGAGCTTCCTCTCTAGTTAGTTGTATGAAGAGCCAAACACGCAGTGTTCTCAAGAAACAAAACATTAACCTCGGATCTAACATCTCAGGGGGTTCTTCATGAAGCCATAGCAGCCATCTGGAGCTAATCTGACTGCGGTCTGGAAGAGTAGTTGAATACATTGGAAGAGTACACAGAATACATACCCACTGCAACTTTTCAACTCCTGAAATACTCCTGTCTCCTTACACGCAACATCTAAGACTTAAGTACCAAAACCTGCCTTACCAACCATGCCTAATTTTTTGTTTAAACTGTTTACCGTTAGCAAGGCTGAGACAGGACAGCCAGCAGCTTCTCAGAACTCGCAAATATAACTAGGACATCCACGATCTTTCCAAGAAGAGCTGTGAAGTCCGGCACCAATCAAGCCCCTGAGCTTCCCACGGCCGAGGAACCCACCCGGGGAGACCCAATCCCGCTGCCCTGGGCGGGAAGGGGACGGGGACCAGCGCGGGCGCCGGAGGAGGGAAGGGTCTGGCAGGGAATGCCTGGCACGCGGGGAGCGGGCCCGCACTTGGGGAAAGGCGGGACAGGGGCCGGGGAAGGGCGGCCGCCGCACCGAGCCCCGCGTTACCACGGCCGGGCCCTGAGAGCACGGCGGGAGGAGCGCCCCCTCCCCCGGGACGGGACGGGACGGGACGGGACGCGCTCCCTTACCCACGGTGGACTTGCAGGCCTCGCAGAAGGTGTCGTCGGTGAATCGCTCCATGAGGCTGGTCTTGCCCACCCCCCGCGACCCGATGATGATCACCTGCAGCTTGAAGTCGGCCGGGCGCGGCGGCTGCTTCCTGCGGCGGGACTGCCCCCCCGAGAGCGCCGGCGACCCCGCCGCCGAGCCCGCCCCGAGGTCCAGCCCGCCGCCCCCCGCCCTGCGCTGCGGCAGCCCCGAGCCCGGCTCCA
>VYXC01008466.1:1017954-1036652 GCA_013397175.1 Platysteira castanea | reverse complement strand
GCCCGGGCCGCGCCGCTGAGCAGCCCGAGGGCGGCGTGGGGAGTGTGGCCCGGGGGGATTAGCCTTGGCCCGGCTCCTCCTGGGGTGAACCGAGTAGCCAGGTCTTGAACTGCGCAGCCAGGTCTTGCTTCGAGCTCTCAGTGGGAGCTGCCTCTGTCGGGACGGCCGGGTCTCCAGCGGGGATGCAACGAGGATGATTGAGGGATTGGAGCACTGCTCTTACGAGGAAAGGCTGAGGGAGTTGGACTTGTTTAGCCTCAAGAATAGACGACTGAGAGGGTGTATATAAATATCTGGGGAGGAGGTGCCAGGAAGATCAGGCTCTTCTCCGTGGTGCCGAGAAATAGGACAAGAGGCAACGGGGGAAGCTGATGCACAGAAAGTTCCACCCGCACATGAGGAAGAACTTTTTCGCTGTGCAGTGACCGTGCACTGGAACAGGTTGCCCAGAGACATGTCGAGTCTCACTGGAGTTATTCGGGAACCTTCTGGACACAATCCTGTGCAATGTACTCTGGGATGACCCTGCTTGAGCAGGGAGGTTGGACCAGATGACCCACCGTGGTCCCTCCTTACATGACCTGTTGTGCGATTCTTGATTTTGTGATTGTCTAATTTTATCCCACCTAAATTTACCTTCAGGTAGTCAAGCAGACCCCAGCCCTGGGCAGACACCCCGTGTGTGGTAGCACACATGCGTTTGGGGTCGTCCATGGATGGATTTCACTCTCAAATCTCTGAACCTGGTACCTGCTCACTCTGAGGCACCAACCTTTTCATAACAACCTTCTGTGCCAGCTCAGTTGTTCAAATTCCAAGCAAAGAAAAATATGGCTGTAGAGGAAGTAGTGCAATAAATCGTGTGAGGGAAAAATGATTGGGATAAGTATTGCTCATTTGTAGTTTTAAAGGAAATTTCTATCTCTCCAAGATCTGAGGACCTAGAGTTCAGAGAATACAGGTTTTTCAGATGCAGTTGGTGGCAAAGGGTGCAGAATCTTAGAATGGCCTTGGTTAGAAGGGACCTTTAAGATCATCTATTTCCACACTGCTGTGGGCAGGGACACCTTTCACTAGACCAGGTTGCTCAGAGCTCCATCTAACTTGGCCTCGAGCACTTGCAGGGATGAGGCATCCACAGCCTCTCTTCCAGAGGTAGGAGTGAGTCATGGTTTTAAGAGAATCTAAAATCTACATGTAGGATAAAGTATTTTGAATGTGAGAGGCACAGACAGCCAAAGCTGGTGGAGATGTGAGAACATTTGGTCCCATTTTCCATATACTCACTACCATTTGTAAGCTAAGTAAGTTTGTCAAGGGAATGTGAAATTGGGGGTTACATTTAGGAAACCATTGCCATACAGGAATGACATTCTCAGCATCTGATTTTCTTGAGCAATTGAGACTATTTGACAGTGAGGCTAAGTTTCCAAGAACAACAAACAAACAAACAAAATAGGGAAGGAACCCAAACAAAAAGCCCAAACAAGCAAATAAAAAGGCCCCCATAAATAAAATGAGAACTAGAACCAATTTAACATTTTTCTTAATTGCCACTAATTTTTATCACAGGATAAACTGGCAGTTCTTCAAAGAGGTAGAATGGTCTAAACCTTAAAACAAATAAATAAAAACTTAACAAACACTTCTTGTATGTTACACTCACCCCACCCTCTCCTTACTGCTTATGTGTAATGTTATAATCAGGTATTTGAAGGGGCAATTCATCACTGAGAGTGAAATAATCTAGCAAGTACAGCATCATAACAAGATAACCTTTCTGGTCTGAGTTGGGTTTTTTTATCCCTTAGGTCCATCCTGTAGAATTATAATGTTCTCCCAAACCTGTAACTCTGATAGATCCTCAAGACTCCGCTGGTCTTCCTAAAGGGTGCAGACCACTAGGTGTGTTGTAGGCTGCTTCTGCCCATTCATTATTGGTCATAAGAGCAGCCTCAGTTCCTCATGTTATTTTGTGTTTACCAACTCACTTTCAAACAAGGTAATTCAAGCAAATCTATGCTGACCACTCTATTCCTGTACCTGCACACAGATACTCAGCAACATCAATATTTTCAGTCCTTCAATAAATGAACTGAACTGTGAATACCAGCCTTTGGTTGCATAGCCTCGAGTGGTTTGTGTCATTTGTTCAGCAGAAGAGCTTTTTCCTGATTAGTCCACAGCTGCAGAGAACCCGCAAACATGAAGTGAATTCCTTTCTGCCCCCAGTCTGTTGCCAGCCATTGCCACTCTTCCTTTATACCTCTTTGGCCATTTGGTGGGGTCATCTCACTAAGAGTGCGTGGACTTTTCATGTTAGCTAGTTCCTGGCATCCAGACCTTTCCTTCAGCATCTCTTTTCAGCTTTTCTACACTGACATGCGCAGTCAACTACTGAGTATCACAGAATCACAGAATTATTGGACCATGGAATGTTTCAATTTGGAAGGGACCCACAAGGATCATGAAGTTCAACTCCCAGATCCTCATTGGACTAAACCATGTGACTAAAAATGTCATCCAGATGCTCCTTGAGCTCTTGACAGGCTTGGTGCTCTGACCACTGCCCTGGAGAGCTTTTCCAGTGACTGACAACAGTATCAGTGAAGAACATTATTTGAATGTCCAGTCTGAACTTCCACCAATGCAATATCAGTCTATTTCCCTTGTGTCCTGCTGGGCACCACAGAGAGAAGATTGGCATCTCCCCCTCTCCTGCCCACCTTGAGGAAGCCATAGACTGCCATGGGGTGCTCCCTCAGCCTTCTCTTCTACAAGCTGAGTAAACCAAGTGACCTCAGCTGCTCCTTGTAAATCTTGCCCTTGAGACCTTTCACTGTTTGGTCTTTTTCCTCAGGACACACTTCATAGTTTCATGTTCTTGTTATATAGTAGCTCCCCAAACTGCCCCCAGCACTCGAGGTGAGGCTGCCCCAGTGCAGAGCAGGGCAGGACAACCCCCTCCCTTGCCCGGCTGGCGATGCTCTGCCTGATGACTCCCAGGACACGGTTGGCCTTCCTGGCTGCCAGGGCACTGCTGACTCATGTTCAGCTTGCCATAAACCCATCCAATAGACCCGAAGCCTTGCCATTAACCCAAAGCGACCAGCAGAGCAATAGGTTCTTGTTTGTCAAGATCAAACTACAAATTTCAGGAAAAACCAAAGCATTTGGGCAACCTGCAGCACTGCAGAAATGAGTTTGTCATACCCTCAACTATTAAACTCCAAACAGAACAAGGTTTTTTACTTTCCCAATAGCTGGGCTTGGATTTTCTTTAGAAAACAGACAATCTTTAGAAAACAAACAGTCTTTAGAAAACAAACAGATGGTTTAGAAACCATCAATAGCTGCTGATGAAAAGTTTTTCAAAATGGTCTTCTGAATTTTGCTGCTTTAAATCAGAAAACATGATCCATTTTTAGGAAGGAAGTCTAGAGAGACGTATGCTTGCATCTAGATTTCTTATTCTGAATTAAGGTTGAATGCAATTTTAATTACTTGCATTCATCTCAGGTGAGTTTAACTTTTTTTTTAAGTTTTAAAAACTTACTTGATTTCAGGGATAGAAGGTGTTGGGATCTGAGCTGCATGGTTATAACATGGATCAGTTTGACTGAGGGCACAATTTTTTAAAACCAAAATACTCTTACTGTTCACTGTGTAAATGCTCTTAGTTTTATAAAGAGATTTATATTAGTATGGTTCATACACTTTCCCGAAATGGGAGCCTGTATATATGATGTATTAAGTGTATGTGCATCAGTAGAATCTTAACTACATACATACATACATAAGAATATACTGATATTACTATATAAAAAGTTTTGGTGAAGCTGTATAATTTTTATGGATATCCTGGCCTGCACTTCAACTCATTTATAAACTCAAATAAAAGATGAACATGGGGGGAAAAAAACCAATCAAAAACTAGCTCAAAAAGCAGAGAAAGAGATGAGATTTTGATTTCCTTGTAATTGTTTGGTGAAAAATAATCGATGTGCTAGTAGGTAGTGTAGTCTGAGTTGCAATGTTTTCATTAGAAATTAAATTGGTATTGGCCAGCAGAAAAAAGGTTGGAGCAGAACTCAGAGGGTTGCTACAGCAGCAGGGATGAAATAGAAAAACAGGTTCTATCCTCTTGAAAAGCACAGAAACAAAAGGGAAAAAAGTCCCCAAACCTCTCATTTTATTAATAAGCATATGTATGAAAAAAGGGGCTATTTTAATACAAGATTCAGCTGTATTCTTAGGGCAACCTGTAACTAAAATTTACATCCCTCCTCTACATCCCAGACACTCTTAGGGCAGCCAACACATGTGTTTATGTTTAGAAATGTGAAGGGAGGCTTGCTTCAATGTGGGGACCTGTTTGGAGATGTCACTTTGTGTCTGTACATTTAATTTCTACTGTACAGCCTTTAGTATATGTCCCCTGTATGTCATCTGTCATGCCCCAGGCCCAAACTCTTCCTTTTCATGCAGATTTTTTTTGCCTTCTGCTATGTCCTGTGCTCTTCTAGGATTGATCCAGGTGGAATTTATTTCAAAAGAATTATTTAAAAGAAAATATGTGAAGTATTCCTTTGGAGAGGCGGGGGGCAGAGCAGGGCTGGTTGGAGAGATCAGCTTCCCTGGCTGTCAAACCCAGTCTCTCCAAACTTAAAGGATATTGATGGAATATTGACCGGCTTGCCACTGTTCCAGTGGAAGAAACTCTTGCTACTCAATTGACTACAGCAGTGTAGTTAATTTGAATGTCTCTTTAATCAATCTTTCTCACGGGCTGTTCTCTGATACTTACACCATCACATCTGAACTATGTTACTATTATAATTTATTTATCCTTTCAGTACACATCTAAAGGGATACTGTTATGCCCACATTACTGGTGGAAAACTGAGGCCTTGGTATTTTTGGCTGTGTACTCTCTGAGACTGATTGGAAAAATTCTAGATGATTATCTTATATGTTAAGTCTTAAGGATTTCCTTGATAAACTGCTTGAAATATACTGTTTTGGAAAGGGTGGCAAGAAGATTTTTAACACAATGGCAGTCAAAAGGAACACAAGACAGGGACTGGAAGCTTATGATGCCAGAGTGGTCTACAAGTGGGATTTCAAGGCTTCTGCTATAGTACGTTGGAAAATTTATAGCACTTTGGAAGAGTGATCCAAGAAATAGTAGTCTTGACCTATGCTGGAAGAAATGCTAAGCACAGGGGTATAGCCAACATCTTTCTTCCCCAGGGAGCTCAAATTTTTATAGAGCTTCTTCAAGGTGCATAGCAGAATACAGATTTTCACACCCAGATTATTATTTTAGAACAATCTCTTATCAAATATAAATTAACTCAGTGGCTTCTGTTAGCTTTATTGCTCCTCTTTCTACCGTATGAGCTTGTGAAAAGATACCTATCTGCAGCTTCTTTTTTTTCTCTTCTGTATTTTTTTTTCAAAAAGAAACAATTACCTTTTCTCCCCTGCTTTCAGAAACTTCATCAACTCTAAATATTTTTCCCTTGCAGTTCAGTGGTCAACTGTGATTCCCATGTGAGTTTTAGATGTACTGTCTGAACAGCTTTTACTCAGAGCAATAAACTTCCTTTTTAATATGTTTGTTCCTTTTTAGACTTGAATATTTTATTTACTGCATGAGTGAACTCAAAGAAACTTTTTCCTAGGCCAAGAAACCATTCTGAGACTTGAAATATAGCAATTTTGAGTGATATCACACCCTGCTTTAGTTCCTTAGTATATTTTTCCCCTTATAATTCAATATTAGCATTATTGTATCCATATTAGTCTCATTTTTGAGAAATTCCTTACATAAGTAGGATATTTATCATCCAGTGTCAGCATGTCATATTGATTATGATTAAATCCAAGAAGAAAACAAATAAAAGTTCAGAAAAGTCCTACAAATAAAAGTTCAGAAAAGTCCTACTGTAAAAAACTTTGACAATTCTTTATTGTACTATCAATTTTAAGCAGGTCTTCTCATTGATTGCAGCATGGAGCATGTCCTCCTGATTGTACATTAAGATTTGAACAAAGATAATGAAAGGATTTTATGTGAGGGAGGGACTTTCTTCCTAGCACCAGTAGTGTGAGAGTTAATAGTCTGCATTCACGGTCGCTTCTGAGTGGGTTTTCTGTCGCTATAGGACACGAGAAAAGACACTGGCTCTTGCCAGGTTGAGCAGAAAGAGGAAAAGGAGAAAGTTTATTTTTATTTCTTATACTTATAGGTTTCTCAGTTCCACAAGGGGTTGGAGGACATGTTACTTCCTCTTCAATCCCGCTGGAGAAAAAGGATGCTCATCAAAAATTCTTTCACAGTACAAGAATGTAAACAAAAAGGACAGTTAAGTAAACATTGTCTATTGAAAGTGTGAGAATATCTGACTCTAAATATAAAAATATCAGAAGGTTAGCAAAAAACAGGACAACAGTTTTCCTTTGACACATCTTGCACATAGAGAACAGCTTTACACGTGTAATCCATGCCTTTCCTCATGCAGACGTGAACAGCTTTCCACGTCTTCCTGGGAACAGGATTAACTTCTACATATGCAGGGACTCTTGGGACAACTGGAAGGAAATAAGCAGGAGAAGCAGGCACTCACTTAGCCTTCATTTTTTAACAAATTTGGAGATGCAGAGCACCTAATACCCTTTAGCTATTGCCATGGTTTTGTGTCGTCTGCCACAGGAACTCTGGTCTGTCCTGTGAAAGTAGAAGCTCCCTATCCCCAGTGGCAGGCTGTTTTAGGACTATGTTTTGCTGAATTCCTTGGTTCACAGAGAAATGTTCATTGACATCTATGGAGTCAAACTCGTGCACGCTGCTTTTTTTTTTTTTTTTTTTTTTTTTTTTTTTTTTTTTTTTTTTTTTTTTTTTTTGTGGTTGATGTTTAAAATAAAGTTCTGAAGTACAGTGAAAAATGTACAGAGCACTTTTCCTGATGCAAGCATTTCTACCTCTGTCCCGTTCCCACCAATGCTTCAAATAAAGTATATTTGTTACTGAAATGAGGAACTCGGTATAGTGCAAAAAATAAATCTTGAAGATAAATGGACCTACAAACAAATTCTTAGATTAAAATGAAAGCAAATGATCCAATAATCTCTGACAACTGTAATATGATAAAATGTGAAACAAACCTTCAAAGTATGCAATTTTATGGAGCTCAGGTTGTTAGAATAAGCTCGACTGACCAGGTTTTCTCCTTCCTTTTAATTCTGTGCTTTTCTTAGCAATCTCAGAGAGTTTTTGATTCATCTAAAGATAAATAAACTCTGAGGTTTGATAATAAATATTGCTAATTATTGTGATTAACTTGATTTAAATATGCCTTGATTTAAATATGGAAGGATTACAATTAGATGAAGACATTAAAATACTTTGCTCACTATAGGGAGTAGCAGATTTTTTTATTAAACATGCAGTCTTTATATGGGTTGGCTTTATTGTAAGCAATGACTTTTAAAAACTCAGGAGTTTTTTCTTTCTGGTATTTTTCTGTGAAATACTAAAGGGTAATTTCACTCTCGATAAAGATCTAGACCCCAGAGAAAGTCAGTTAAGACTTTCTGTTAAGAAAGAAAATTACTGTTAAGAAAATGAACTGTTTATGCATCTCAAGACCACTAGGTGCTGCCTATTCACTGCAGCAAATGTTACAGTGTCTTTTATAGTGAGTTAGAGGAATTATGTGAATTATTCATAGTATCAAACAGAATTTCAGGCCTTTTGCTTCGCACTGTAATCCGAATAGCTGAGAATAAAGCTAAAAATATGTTTGAGATGTAATGTTGTGTAATTAGGAGAAGCATTTCCTTGGCCACTTAGTTTTGAGCCCTCAATTACTGACATGATGAATAGAAGGTATCAAGAAAATCCTGCAAAAAGCCTTCCCAGTGTTTTAGGAAAGAAGAACACAAAAAGGCCTCTCGTATTCTAGTCTGACTGGCATAGGAGGGATTTACTGTCAGGCAATTACTGAAAATTGAAAAATGTAATTAAGGTTCACTTAGAAGTTTATAATCTCACTTTAGTTCTGATGCTCATTATCATCTTAAATGTGACAACTATTGTTTTATAAACAACGTGGGAAGAGCTGGGTTCTTACAGTTAACACTCAATCCTTCCTAATATATTTCATTACCTGCTAATTCTGTACATGCAACTGCGGATTAAGGACAGACAGGAACAGAACAATGAAGTTTTTTTTGCATAGTTATAATAGAAAAAATATTGCAAATCTCTAGCTTTAAACAAGCCTGTCCAGGATAGTTGTAAATAATGCTTAAGAATGAAATGCCAGCAGCAGTCACAAACCCATGGGAGTCACCTATCCACAGACAAATGGAAGCTCATGGCTGCATCAAATTTCATGGAAGCAGTTGTGGTTTTGCCGTGCCTGACAAACCTGTGTATCTGTGTTCTACAAGATGGGGTGCTGTATGAAGTTTAACACCAACCATATGAAGTTAAACAAGGACAAATGCTGGATTCTACACCCGGAGCAGGGCAACCTTGGATGAAAGTACAGCCTGGGGAACGAGGGGCTGAAGAGCAGTGCTGTGGAGAGGAACTTCAAATTGCTGGTCTCTGGCAAGTTGAACGTGAGTCAGCAGCCAGGAGGGCCAACCCTGTCCTGGGGCACATCAAGCAGCATCGTCAGCTGGGCAAGGAAGGGGATTGTCCTGCCCTGCTCTGCGCTGGGGCGGCCTCACCTCCAGTGCTGGGGGCAGTTTTGCAGCCACAATATATGAAAGATATTGAGCTCTAGAAAGCATCCAAAGGAGGGTCACTAGGATGGTGAAGGGTCTCGAGGGAAAGCTGTATGAGGAGCGGCTGAGGTCACTTGGTCTGTTCAGCCAGGAGAAGAGGAGACTGAGGGGAGACCTCATTGCAGTTACAACTTCCTTCTGAGAGGAAGAGGAGGGGCAGACACTGATCTTTTCTCTGTGGGGACCAGTGACAGGATCTGAGGGAATGGCCTGAAGTTGTGTCAGGGGAGGTTTAGGTTGGTTATCAGGAAAAAGTTCTTCACTGAGAGGGGGGTTGGGCACTGGAACAGGCTCCTCTGAGAAATGGTCACAGCACCAGCCTGACAGAGTTCAAGAAGCGTTTGGACAGTGCTCTTGGGCACATGGTGTGATTCTTGGGGTATCTTGTGTGGTGCCAGGAGTTGGACTTTGATGATCCCTGTGGGCCACTTCCAATTCAGGACGTTCAGTGATTCTATGACTTGTTTGGAAATAAATATGGGACACGAAATAGAATTAAAGGGCATTTATAGTTTGTTTCTATTAACATATTAGGACAAATGAAACACTGAAATAAAATATGCAGTATGAAGAAAGCAGGGTTAGTGCTCCTATGTGTGTTTGATACCANTCAGGAAAAAGTTCTTCACTGAGAGGGGGGTTGGGCACTGGAACAGGCTCCTCTGAGAAATGGTCACAGCACCAGCCTGACAGAGTTCAAGAAGCGTTTGGACAGTGCTCTTGGGCACATGGTGTGATTCTTGGGGTATCTTGTGTGGTGCCAGGAGTTGGACTTTGATGATCCCTGTGGGCCACTTCCAATTCAGGACGTTCAGTGATTCTATGACTTGTTTGGAAATAAATATGGGACACGAAATAGAATTAAAGGGCATTTATAGTTTGTTTCTATTAACATATTAGGACAAATGAAACACTGAAATAAAATATGCAGTATGAAGAAAGCAGGGTTAGTGCTCCTATGTGTGTTTGATACCACTGTTCTCTTTTCTAATGAAGAAGAGATGAAATTTCATTTTCCCTTTGGCTCAAGTAGACCATTTTTTTCAGTAGGAAGAATAATAAATATGTGAAACTAATGTTGAAAGCAGAACTGAGCATTATCAAAGGTTTTGGAAAGATTTAGATAAAAAATTTCAAGGGTACAACTGTTCTCTTCATGTCAGTGAAATGACTCTAAGAATTAAGCTGTACCCATATTATTTTCAAGGTCTGAAAAAATTGTAATGCTTGAGTAAACAGTGCAATATAGAAAATTAGTAGTCTAGGTGAAGAGATTAATTACTTCTGTAAAATATCTCTCCATTAATAACCCATGCAAAGATTGTCATAAGAGAACATATGTTTAGGTCACAGCCCAAGGGAACAATGTCACCATAAGAGCATGGGTAAGACTGAAGCAAAGTTTAGAAACCATAAACCCCTGTGTGTTCAGCTTTTGCTTCCCCCTCTCTTTACTTGCAAGGTGCAAGTTACATATCCCAGAATGATGTTATGACCCAGAAAATCTAATATGAATCAAAAAATTCTCAATTTTCTATTTTTCAGTGGTATATCCCAAATCCATTTAAGCTAATGGGAGGTTAGTTTTTTCCACCTGTAATTTCAGTATAGTGATAATCCATCAGTGTTTCATTTTAACCACTGGCTAGGAAGTGCAGGTTGCAACCAGTTGTGTGGAACAGGCACGATATTCCCATCCATGTTTCTGAAACCCTTGTATTTCACAGCCACAGCCAGGTTTGGGGCCATCCAGTCAATCTTCTCTGCTGCAGATTTCCTCTCCTTTTTCAGAGCAAGTGACTTGGCATCAACTATTCATACTGGCAGCACTGCGTGATATCCATTAAATACAGTCAAAACAAAAATGTTACGTACTGGAGGTGGGAAGTGTCGAGTTCATCTGGTCCATGTCACTGTTTTGTAGTGCACATTTTGTTTCCCAGTAGTAAAAACGAGAATGATTTGGGGAACACTCTAATGAATTGCATCATTCCCTTCTCTAGAGGTCTGCCAGAAAAGCTTTCAATCATGTCTGGGGTATGGAAGAGGCCCTGTGGCAGAGCCTGCTCCAGTGAATGGTGATCAGCTGTGTGGGGTCAAAACTTTAAATTCTAAATTCCTGAAAACCATTGGTTACTTAATGGTGTTATTTTCAGATATGCATGGCAAGCCTGACCAAAGGACCTGCTTAGTGAATGTCACTGTTCAGAAATTAGTGTGTAAGTGGCAGATTTGTGTCTGATCACACAGTTGCCCGAGTTACAAGGTGGGGGCCTCTATTTGTAGGGAAGGTGTCTTCTTTATGGCAATAATGACAAGACCACCACAACAGACATCTAATTTTCTGGATGGGACAGAGCATTTACTCTGCCTAAGGAAGGTAGAAAGGAAGTAGCATCCCCTAAGATGGTAGCATCTTTTAAAATTAAATATATTTCTATCAGTAATTCATTGCTGTTAAAGTTATTTTTGAAATGATATTAAATAACACTAATTTTCAAATTAACTTGGAAATCTGAGGACATGCCAGTGAGGATTTCCAGCATTATTTTAGAGAAAGGGAAGGAAACTTGGGGATCTACTTTTTTGCTTAAACCCCATACACAGTAAAAAAGAGTTAATTTTGTTACCAATAACATAATAAACTTAAACTGTCAGTAAGCATAATTTCATGGAAAGTAGATCTTTCCAAACAAACTGTCATGTTTATTTCATAGGGAACTGTGGATCTGATGGAACAGGACAGTTGTATTGATATGGTAGTGCTGGATTTCTCCAGTGGGTTTGATATAATAAAGCACATTCTGAAAAAAAAGATATGATTCTCATGAGACAACCATTGTGCACAGCATATAGAATTAAAGTTGGATTAAAGAGGTCTTGAAATGCAGCTGATACCAGGCTGTCAGAGCTGGGATACCTTGAGCAGGTTCCAAAGGGGTCATTAAAGCACTTCAATGCTCTTTTTAAAATCAATTGTGTAGATGATGATACAGAATCTTCGCCTGAGTGGTTTAAAGATGACAAAAAGATCGACCAGGGAGTGTAATGAATACAAGTTGCTTTACAGAGAGGACCTCATTACCTAATTAAATGCAATTACAGAGTCCAAAGACCTGTGATTCAGAAGAGACACATCTATAACTGGGGGTCATTACAGTTCACAGCAAAGTCTTTACCAGCACTGAGTATTCTTCAGCAGGGCTACATGGTCTTGGCATGTGGTTTTGGCTATGCTGTCCACTGTATTCTAATTAACTCTTCAGGGGCCATCTCAGGCATGTCTGAATTGGATTGGATCCAACTGGTTCCGATTGGGATTGGATCTTGCTTACTCTCTGTCTTGATAGATGAGTGACTCAAAGAATAGCTCAAAGTTCAGTGTAGGTGAAATGGAATTTTCATCTCAAAATCAAACATTAAGGCTATGCTTTAGGAGAAAGGAGCGAAGGGAAACAGGGAAGTGACTTTGCCAGTACACACATCAGTAGGAACAGTATTGCTAGAATACTGCCTTAATTTTTCATAGCTATGCTATGAAAAGCACGTGAAGATATGATTGAAAGCTGCAGAAAGGTACAGGGCAAAGGTACAAAGGCATGAGGTCTGTAGATATCCCTGCTCAGTTTATTGACTCCTAACTCTTAGGGAATTTGAAAGAAAACAGAATACCTTTCCCGCAGTGGCCTGTGTTCATAGCTTTGCTTCCATGGACTGTTCATTACTTGCTTAGAGAAAGTCTGAGCTAAAATTACTCAGCATTGTTCTGAGACGCACACCTGCCCAGTCTGCAGTCCGTGCACTGAAGCAGTTTCTCTCTGTAGGCAGATGGACTAGGTGATCATTGTAGGTCCCTTCCAAAGGAAATATTCTAGTCTAGTACAGACTATTCTGTTCTTCAGGGTTAACCCTACCATAGGTCCTTTTTCCTTGGGCTTTTGCTCCCCCAGTTGATTTTTAAGTGGTCCATATCCTGTGACTTTTTTTAATGAAAGCTTATTGGCTGCCTGGAACAAATACCAGACAAGATGAGCAAAGGAGATTAATTAAATATGTCCTGCAGAAGCAATTGCATAATACTGTGGGGGTTTTTTAAAAGTTAAACCTGAATTATTTTAGAAAAGATGTTAATCATTATATACTACTCTAAAGACCCTCTATAATTACCTTTTCATTTTCACTGACTTCACTGATAGCAGAGGGTGGACCACTAATGATCTTTGGCTACATGGTGCTTTTTTCCCTTCAATGAAAGGACAATAGATAATTACAGCTTATTAATGGACAAGAGAACAGTTATATATATACAGCAAAAAATGTTAGGGTCTCATTCAAAGCTGCAGGGGGAAATTTTCAATGCACAGAGGCATTCTGTTTTATCAGAGGATGTGTTTTTCGTCTTTCCTCTAAACACTGATTCTTTGGAAGCTCAGTGATATTTTGCATACTGCATTATTTTATTATGTAGCAGTGTGCAAGGATTTGCATCGTATGGAAGGAGGAATCTGCCAAAATTCAAAGATGTTTCTGATTTCTAGTTCAATTGTGTTGATCTTTTTAGTTAGCTGCAGATTTGAAAACAGGAATTTGAAGTGTGACGTCAAGTGTCCCTGCCACTGGAAAACTCTTCTAATCTGTCAGCATCCTGGATGACATTTCAACGTGTACTTTTGCTATTTTTAAAGATCAATTTTTTATATAACTTCAGTAACAACAAATGTTATTTGAATTTAAATAGTTTCCAGAATATTTTATAAGTCTTGTGGCTGCAAAATATCAAATATCTCATTAATAGAGCTAGACCACCTGCCTCCTGCTTTGATCAGTACATTGGGTGTTAGGAAGGGATAAAACTGTGCTGTAAATTGTGGCTATTTGTTTGCACTCCAAATCCCTTTAATTTTTTTTTTTTTTAAAGGAAGAGAAATATGTCCTTTTCCCCAGTCCCTAACAAATACTGCTATGACTCAGAAGTGCAATTTGAGATTAGGTTATTTCCATTTCAAAAGGAGCTTTGAGAAGAGTGGATACATGGAAGATGCAAAACCACCAGAGTCTTTATAGACAACAATTTCTGAACTGTAATACACTGGGTTTCAAAAAATTTTATTACTTATTATTAATAAGATGTACCACAAGATGGCTCTCTAACAACAAAAATAGTAATGAAATCCAGCGTTCATTCTAAAAATAATTACCGAATTCTGAGTGGGAGCAGATTCACCAGCACAAACCTGTGTGTGGTGCTGTCGGAGCTAAGGAGAAACACTTTAATCACATGGACAATGCCACATGGATCCCTATTTTTTTTCCTGCAGGTTGTTATTTGCTTACAGGAAGCAAGTAGAATATAATATCACTCCCTTAAAAGTTCGACAGCAAATAGCCATGGCTACCTGTGACAAGTCAACAGTGTATTTGTTACATAGCTGCTGAGTGCAACAGCAGAACAACTCAATGGCATTTTTAGCTAAAGAATAATTTCCAAATAATTTATACCAAATTTTGTGGGGAAAAAAAGAAGCATTTGTTCCTAATTTGCAGAGTACTATTTTCTACTCTTCTATCCTATTGAAAGGAAGATAAGCATGTTCCAAACTTCCATTTATTAAAAAAAAAAAGATATCTACAGAGCTGTTATTTGACCGGATTGCTTGCTGGAAACAAAAATTTGTACGTATGCAAAAATGAGGAGAGAAAATATGCATGTGGAGAATGAATAGCAAACAAATGTGTATTAACAGGAACTTGTGTGCAGTAATAGTAGCAGGTACAGTCAGAAGCGACTAAGGGAAAGGCCATCTCCCAGGAAGTATGCACTGACTGCTGAAAATGAAGCACCAAACTTCTGTATTCTTGTCCTTCATCTCATAGTTTACCATCAAAAAGCTCCGTTTTCCTGCCTGTAGCAAAGGCTAAAACAAACTTCAGATTTTTTAAAGGCAGTGTCTGTTTTTGGAGAACTGTTGGGTAGGTGCAGACAGTCCCAGCACAGGACATTTTGTGCCCCAGGCAACTAAAAGACAAAGAGACTAGTCTAACCTGATTAGTTCAGTCCAGTCAAACTCTCCTTGGAGCTTAAGTGCAAATTTCACAACCCAGTGGACAAAACAGGGTCAGCATCTTGCTGAGCAGATCAGAACACACAGAACCAAGAGGAGAAAGTTGGAAGCTGTCCTTAGCTGGTCCTCATCTGTTAGCCATGGCCGACAGCTGTGATTCAGTAATTGCCCATGTGAGCACTTAGGAATTGTGTTAGGACAAAAATCATCTTGAATTCACCTGTTTGAATTTTCCCAGAGATGGAGAAGAAGAGCCCCTGTAGTCGGTTATCAGCTCTCAGCCAGGAGTTACACATTACCCAATTCATAGAAGGCAAAATAACAGATTAATTTGAACTATCTTTAGCAGCTTGTTAAGATAACATGTCCTGAAATGAAGTGCTCCCATAGTCAGGCACAGCAGAGATGTGATGCTAGAATATCTTTTACCTTCCTTCTCAGCTGCTAGCTGTTGCCTCAGACCCATACCTGACTGTGGAAAGGCTTAGGGAGTACTAATAAATCAAAGGCAGG
This sequence comes from Platysteira castanea, assembly GCA_013397175.1. NCBI lineage: Eukaryota > Metazoa > Chordata > Aves > Passeriformes > Platysteira > Platysteira castanea. Next base: position 1,021,275 of record VYXC01008466.1, on the reverse strand, counting down.
CACAGATTTAATGTGTTAGTGGGTTTGCTGAGACTGAACTTGGGATAGAGAGCTTAGCTACAACCCAGTGTTGCTATGGTTCTGATAGAGACCACTTCACAGAGGCTTGTGGTGCTAGTAATGAAATATAAGAGGATTACTGTTTTGGACAGAGATTTATATCTAGTCTTCCTAGCTCTAATAAGAAATGGTCCTAAGCCATATAAAATGGGATTTAAGACTTTCCTAAAGTTTAGTTGTGTTCTGAATGGGGACTTTGGTTCAGGGGAAGTATTTATAAACTTATGGATCCTGGAATGTCTACTGTCTGAGACTTTCTAGTTCTCTCTACAGCTCCCTGTGGAGCAGTACAGCAAAATTACTGTGATGAAAGTCCTGCCTTGCAATTCCTCAGTCCTAACCCTGTCCATGTTTCTTCTAAAGGGCTCTTGTTGCTGAGCTGGGCTCTTTGGTTACTGTCCTTCAGGTAACTTATCTTTCACAGGGGTGAGCTAAGGTCACACAGAATGCCAGCAGAGTTCTAATTTGTTATGATGTGACCATTGATTGTCCTTGTGAAATCATGGGATAGACTGTGTCTGTTGACTGACACCAGGTGAGATGATGTGTTAGACACTGAAATGGCTGGATTAAACTGGAAGTCATGGCTGATTCCTTCCCTTATATCATCCTGATAACTCTCTTCATTGGAAGCATAACCTCCAGTTACAATCTGTTGAAAAATCTAATCTGATGAAAGTAAGCCACTGTAGGTGGTAATGAAACAAAAAAGGATCCCTAAGTCTGCAGAATGGACCAGCCAGATTATATCCATTGTTACAGAATGACAGAATGGTTGAGGTTAGAAGATACCGTCCCTGGAAGTGTTCAAGGCCAGGCTGGTTGGGGCCCTGAGAAATCTGATCTCGTGAGTGACATTCCTGCCCATGGTGGGGGGGGTTGGAACTAGATGATACTTAAGGTCCCTGCAAGCCACTCTATGATTCTATGACCTGGTCCAACTCCACTGCTCATGCATGTTTAGTCAGGCCTTGAATTGCTCCACAGATGGAGTATCCACAACCGTGCCAGTGTCTGGACACCTTTACAGTAAAAAAGTGTTTTATCACGTTCAGATGGAATTTCATGTGGTTTATTGTGTCCTTTGACTCTTCTCTAGTCACTGGGCACCACTAACCGGAATCAGGCCTTGTCTTTTTCACTTCTTCCCAGCAGATATTTTTATAAATTAGTAATTTACCCCTGAGACTTCTCCAGGCTGAGCAGTCCTATCTCTCTCAGCCTTTCCTCATGTGAGAGATGCTGCCATCCCTTCATCATCTTAGTGGCCCTTAGCTGGAGGTGCTCCAGCAAGTCAAAATCTGTCTCTTACTGGGGAGCCCAGAAGTGAACTCAGCACGCCTGGTATGGTCTCCCCAGTGCTGAATACACAGGAGGAATCACTTAATGTGCTGGCAACACTCCTCCTAATGCAGCCTAGGACATTGTTGGCCTTTTTGTTGCCACAGGGGTGCATTGCTGGCTCAGAGTCAGCTTGTTATCCACCAGTTATCCAAGGTCTTCCTTGGCAAAGCTGCTTTCCAGCTTCTTGCCCCCAGTGTGTGCTGCTGCCTGGAATTATTCCTCTCTGTTTGTGGGACTCTGTACTTTCCCTTGTTGAACTTCATGTGATTCCTCTCTGCCCTGTTTCCTGTCGAAGTCCCTCAAGAGTGGCACAACCATCTGGTGTATCAACCACTCCTCTCTTTTATATCATCTGTGAACTTGCATTCTGCTCCATCCCTGAGGTCATTAATGAAGGTGTTGAACAGTATTGGCCCCAGTATTGAGCCTCATGACTTGTGCCACTAAGGATTTGCCTCCAACTGGATTTAGGGCCATAGATCACAAAGTTTTGGACCTGGTCATTCAGCTACCTTCTAAGCCACATCACTGTCCATTTTTCTGATCTATATTTTGTCAGCTTGTCCATAATGATGTTACAGGATTTGATCTTGAAGTCTTTATTTAGGGTAAACAGTGTCCACTGCTCTCTCCCCTTGTCCACTAAAGTAGTCATATCATTGCAGAAGGCTATCAGGTGAGTCAAACATTTTCTTCCCTTTGTAAATCTTTGTTGACTACTCCTCATAACCTTCTTGTCCTTCATATATTTGGAAATGCTTTCCAGGAAGATTTTCTCCTATATCTTCATAGAGACTAAGATGAGACTGACTGGCCTGTATTTCTCTGGATAGTTATTGTTGGCTTCTTGAACATAGGAGTGATATTTCTCTCTTTTGGTCTTCAGTAATCTCTCCCAGCTACCATGACCGTTCAAAGATAATCAGGAATGTCCTTGCAATATTAGCCAGCTCCCTCATCATGAGTGCAGCCTGTCAGGCCCCTGCAGTTATGTACTTCCACTTGGTTCTAGTGCTCCCTAAACTGCTCCTCTTCCACTAGGGTAGGTCTTCCTGGCTCCAGATCTTCCTTCCAGTCTTAAGTGCCTGGGATTCCTGAAGGATGGTTTTCCTTGTAGGGACTTAGGCAAGAAAGGCACTGAGTACCTCAGCCTCTCCATATCATATGTCACCAGTTCCCTGGATGCATTCAGCAGTGGGGCCATGTTTTCCATGGTGTTTATGAACTTGTAGAACCCTTTCTGCTTGTCCTTCACACCCCTTGCCAGACTCAACTCCACGTCAGCGTGTATATGTCAGACTCTATACTCCCCCTGGGATGTCTGCCTTTGCTTCCACCCTTCATACACTTACCTGTTATTACCTGCCATGTACCTGCTGAAAATGCTTCAGCCGACATGGAGACTAGCAACAAGATTCTTCATTCTCCACCAGCCCTTTTCTAGACAGATTGTGCTGAGTTTGTCAGATTCTCCTTTCATTTGCACCTCTGGGCTTAGCACGGCTTTCACACCTAACTGCTGTCAGCAGCTTCTGCCCCAGAGAGTGCAGCATCACTGGACTTTTTTGCCTTTCGCTCTATATTTACAGGAACAATGTATTTTTAATACGTAAAGGATAAGGATAAAGAGAATAATAAATGTGTTACCTATGTAGTTTCATTTATTTCTGTTTAACAATTTGTTATTGAAACTGAAAATGACAAAAGTGACTTGGCCAGTCGGAATATGCAATCCACTGTATTGCTCTTTGGCATGTGATGTTTTGGGATGCACAGGACACATTATCATTGCAGTTAGTATACCATGGAGTCAACTGGGAAAATACCACACAGAAGAAATCTCTTGATCTTGTTCCAGGTTAAAATTCACAAATCTTTGCAGATTTAAATGAAGGGAAAATGCATTTTAAATTTTTT